>NDXB01005727.1:65365-174162 GCA_002631895.1 Agapornis roseicollis | reverse complement strand
GGAGGGAGGGAGGGAGGGGGGGGAGCGTGGGAGGGAGGGGGGGGGGGGGGGGGGGGGGGGGGGGGGGGGGGGGGGGGGTGTTGGAGGAGGTATCGGTTGGTGCTCGGTCGGGCAGGGTGGGGCAAGTTATCCGTCAGCGGGTGTTGAGATGCTGTATTCTCTTCCCTTGTTATTTCCTTTATCATTATTATTGTTGGTGTTAGCAGTAGTGATTTGTGTTATACCTTAGTTACTGGACTGTTCTTATCTCAACCTGTGGGAGTTGCATTCTTTTGATTTCTCCTCCCCATCCCTCCAGGAGTAGGGGAAGGGCAAGAAAAGGGGGTTGAGTGAGTGAATGAGGTGCATGGCTGGGTTTAAACCATGGCAGTTCTTTTTGGTGCCCAACGTGGGGCCCTAGGTGTTGAGATAATGACAGATCTGACTGGATTAATAGTCACTCGTCACAATGCTGATTTATTAGCTTTTTTTGACTGGTCAGATAGCTTGTTAGTCCTACATTTAGCATCAGTGCAAGCTCTACTAATGGGCTGTTGGGAGTGAGAAATTCTTAAGGGTTCCTTACTCTATCCAGTCAGAAAAATTCCTATTTATTTCAATGAATTTACAATTATTTTGTGTAAGTAATTTTATGCCTATAAAAAGACTGCCAGTAAACCTAGGGATTACTGTGCTTGTCAGTCATTAACAGCTTTAAATAACAAAAATGGAGAACTCAGAGGCATTTAAATAGCCTGCCAGAGTACTGAGAGAACAGCTCACTCTTTCATAACATGTTTTCAGATACTTGCCCTACTCTCATGCCACTTTGCTTCTCATATTCCACACATACACCCTCCCCAAAAGTAGGAATATACATTTGTTTCCATGACCATTCATAATTTCACACTACTCAGAAAGAATCTTCAAGTATTTAGCAACATTTCAACTGATGTGACAGTAAAATGACAACTGCCTGAGACCTATGAAGCAGAAAATCAACATAGGACATACAGCTTCAATTGCTTCATAGATTAGGATCAAGCACATGCAAAAGCTCTTAAGAATTACCTTAGAAGATTCTTTGGAAGGAAGTGGAAGAAATGACTTCTTTCCAGTTTTGGATGATTTTGTGGACATTGGGGAATCTGCAGCCATATGCATGGATTTCAAGTTCTTGATGTTGTCAAGATATTTTTTCCTCAATGCTAACAGGTCCTGTAAGTACTTCAGGCAGTCCTGAGTCTTCGAGTACATCCAGTCTCTGTCTTCCTCTTTTGGCTGGAAGCAAGAGTCGATGCTGGTTGTACTTCTGCATTTTTTTAGTGGTTCACTAACTTTTTCCTGCTCACCTCCAAGGACATACATAGAAGTGCTGCGGATCAATCTCACCGCAGAACCAGTGCCTTCACAGTAAGGGATGTCATCTGTCACATTTCTTCGGTGGGAGTTGGGATGAAATATAGAATGGATCTTTTTGAACATAGTGTGCCACTTTCTCCCCTTTATACCTTTTCTCTTTTAGCTCCTTAATTTTACACTAGATCTGGTAATCAGCAGCTATTACCCTTGCCCTCAGCAGACAATTTTGCCACTCACTGAAATGAGGAGAATAAAACCAAATCCTATTGCAGCACAAATTACTTCTTTCAAACTAACACATTGTGAAGAGCATGATGGTAATGAAGAACCATGATTTCAACTCCATTTGTGTCAATGAAACAGTTTTGTCCTTTCGTCGGTTTAAAATATAGTACAGGAGGTCAAATAGCATGCTTTGACCTTTTGTTTGACTGATGCTCCCGGTGGAAACCATCAGCACCGAGGTAGAAATTCCTCCTCTTCCCACCTTCCCTCCGGGATCCTCTGTGCCGGTCCCCGCCCGGCGCAATCTGCCGGAGGGCGCCGTGCGCTGACCGTGGTGCTGAACAGCTCCCGCTCCGCCACGACCATCCAGCTGCCTCCCGGGGGCGCAGAGAGGCAACCTGGCAGGCAGCCCTCTACGGGATGCTTTTTGGGAAGAGCTTGTTGAGACCAGCTTCGTCAGGGATAAAAGGCTGAGTGGGGAAAGAATAGTTTCTGTCGAGTGGAGTTCAGCTGATGAAAGAAGTCACCCTGGGTTTCACCTGCCTGTAACCAGGAGATGTCTGCAGCTACCTGATACTGCAGCACTACTAGGAACAAAGTGGATTCAGATGTCAGTCTCTATTACACTCAATACAAAGATGGCTTGTGTAAGGGATGCTGTAAAATAAAACACTCTTCTGAAGCACTAATCTGGCAAAATACTGCAAACAGAAACCAATGAATTTCTGTCTTTCCACATTAGTTCTTCTCCTAGATTAATACAAGAACATTCAATACAGTGGGTTTGATGACTACTTTTTGGTTGAAAGATACTGAGAACGTTGACTGTTATTGTCGTATTCAAGCATTGCTAGTACTTGTAACTTTGTGACAACATGATGTATGAATTTGATCAGTTCTCATGACTAAGAAAATCAAAACATTATAAAAGCAAGCAGTAATGTCCAGATTTACCATGTTCAAAAAAGTTTTCATAATTCATTCTGATTGAGCACTGAACCCTTCAGACTCGACTAAGCAAATTTCTGTTAATGCTACTGGAAGTGCCATGTGGAGGTTTAATCATCCTAAGAGCTCTACGATCTCAGCAGGAAAGATAAGTTCTAATATAAATTTGCATCCATTCCCTCAGGAACTCTCATTTACTAAAACTAAACATATACCACAGCCATCTTAAAACATGCATTTTGTTCCTTTTACAGCTTATAAAGCTGAAATGTCCTTGTAACAAAGCTAAAAATTGAGACAATTTTTCACTTTTTCTGCATTAGAATACTGTCATAAACATAAAAAATTCTCACTGCAGCCTAGACACTGTACTTGTATAAAGGTATTCTGTTATTGATAATTTCCAAAATTCTACTCAATTTCACAGCTAGATAATCGATCAAGTTGACTTTATGTTAGCATAGACCATTAGAAATTTAAAAAAAAACTTTCCTCAAAATTGCACATCTGAGATGGAGAAAGATTCTGTTCACCAGTACTGACATAGAATAAAAATAATTCCATCTATAGATTTATTTCATTTTCAGGGCAAAAAGCTACAAGGGGACTTTGATTTATTGTCCTGAATGAATAAGATAAATATCTGTCATAGTCATTCTAGACAATGTGTTTACTAAGTTAGTTGCAAAATTTAGTTTTCTAGAATAGCCCTATTAAAAATTGCTTAGATTTGCTACATGTGAGGATACTGGTCTCTGCTTATAAACACTGTACAATGCCAGTGAGACTCAGAGAAGCACTGTAAGTGAACTGATGGTCACAAAACCTGTGATTCAAGAAAATCAGTGGGAGTCCAAGGAACTATTGCCGAAGAGTTGAACCAGAAGGGTCAATGGGAACTCCACCAAGGAACTGCTGATAGGATCAGACATCGCCTTACAATAGCAAATTGAATTCTAAGCTCATCTGGACTTATAAAGGGCTACAGGGTAAAAACCAATCCAAAACAGCTAAAAAACCCCACAACAAACTGAACAACAACAAACCAAACAAACAAACAAAACCACCTCAAGTTTCTGTTCATGAAACCATGGAAGATACACCTGTGAAGACTAAATCTGATTATATACACTGTGATTTGGAAAAATTTTTATGTCAAATCATCCCTCAACTAGGTACTTAAAACATAAAATGACATCTGACTAATTTAGATAACATGGTCTCAGGGTCTTAAGAGGATTCTCAATTTCAAGCATGTTCATTGCCAATTTTTAAAAAAGCTTGGTGGACTACGTTCATATATGTGGTTCCCAGTGTTCACAGTGGTGTTAGAATAAGGAAGGATTAATAAATGCATGAGACAACACAGTAGCTGCATTTTAATTTTGAGTAATAAAAGGTCATTTCGTACATGATTATTTTATTCTGTTCATCAGTTATGCATAGTCTTCCTCTCCTATTGTAAAAAGTGGATGTTTGTTTTCTTCAGAATGTCTACTGTAATACAAATAGCTCCATGGACTTAGAATGTTAAGGGAAAAAACAATGGATATATTTAAAGGTCACAAGTGTTTCTAGGGTGTTTTGTGAGAAAAGGAATACCCTGTGTCTTTTTAAGATATTTTCCTATAAGGCATTTGCGTTGAAACGTGTTTCTTGTTTATTTATAGTAAAATTCTGGTCCTCATGTACATGTAAGTGTCCCTATTCAAGTAAATAAGAAAGCAATTATAATTCAGCCTCCACAGATCACAGGTCTCTTCCCTAGTGTTGCTGCTGGGGACCAAATATGCTACTGTTATTTAAGAAAGCTGTTAATTAAAAACCAGGTTCTTATTCAAGAATTATATTCTTCTGCACAATGACACTCATCAAATGGCAAATGAAAGAATATTTAGCCTGTTAATTCAAAGTACCAAGTTTATGGGCAGCTATCAAACCCATAAACAAAGACCTCACAAAGAAGCTTGTGAGAAGCAGATCAAATAGACCACACTAATCAAATAGACCACACTAAATATTTAATGGCATCTAAGATTACTAACTTTGACAAGGCAATGCGTGCACCTTGTTTGTTTATTTGGCTACTTGAATCTGACTTCTTTTATTCAATACTTTTTATTTTATGTGACTTCTCTTTTTCCGGTTACTGTTTTCAGTGTTTGTGCCTTCTCTACAGCTAGCAGAGTGATCCAAGTTCCATAGATCACAACCCAATCACTCCCCAAACTGCTTTGTTATTTAGCCCTGCCATTCTGTCAATTTCTGAACCACCATGACTGGGTAGGAAAATCAAGTTAAAAAATTTAATGTATGTGTCCTCTTTAACTAAATTAAATATACAGTTGGGAAAAAACAAACAAACAAACAAACAACCCACAAAAATAAACAAACAAACAAAAAGAAAAAAACACAGAATAATAAAATCAAATTTTTAGATAAATGCAATTAAAAATGGTCACACATATTTCAAGTTTTCCACAATAACTTGTTTGTCCGAATGCATTGCTATCTCCAGAATGACATTACATAAATCTATCTACTCGATAGTTACAACTTACCCAAGTGACTGATGCAGAGAAATGTCAAATCATCCTTGAAACAAAGTAAAGCTCTGATGCCAAAGAAAAAAACTTTGACAAACTGTAGATGAAAAGGTATTCTTTCTCTATCATAAAGTCATATCTCATTCAGAATACTATATTTTATTATCTTTTTTAAAAGTGAAAACACTTTGCTTGTAAAGGAAAAATCCACACTTACAAAACATGTGAGTGGATAGTGAGTGAAGTCCTTGAGCATTTTGTTACTTTAGGTAATTCAGAAATTAAATCAGAGTTGTCAGTCTCTGCTGAATTCTGCTATGTATATATAGCTACATAATAGGGTAAACAGTTTGGAGAGAGCAACAAAACAGAGGAAAACAGAGTAACCAAATCATCAGAACAGGCATCTACACTGCTCACTAGTCCTTTACTATGTGCCACTTCATATGTTCCCTTGAAGTTCTACAAAGACACACCAAAAAAATAACAAAATCTCCTAGAAGAAATCAATAAATGCAGGAATGCTGAGCTCACAGTTCAATGCTAAAGAAAAATAACATCCCAAGGTTTGATACCTGCATATGGTGGTTGTTCTGACACTGTTTCCAAGGCCACACACACTTGAAAAGATTAGATGCTGGGACATTCCCAAATTATAGATCAAGTGCTGAATGCCAGTGCTTTGGTGGGTGAAAAGAAGCACCCACTAAAATAGGCAAAATACCACAGGACTCCTCCCTTTCCTTGACTAAAAGGAAAGATAGAAGAAGAATGGATCTTGTTATCAAAAGAAGAATCCTCAGGTTGTTTCTTCTCTTTCAGCCCAATAAGAGAGCAGTCAGGAGGAGTCCTGCATACCCAAAATGGCTACCAGCAACTGCTTTGTATTATTCCTCTTTCAGGAAGTTCTCAAAGTACAGGAAAGGAGAGCAACTCTGATATCATGCATTTGAAATATCTACGATTACTTCTCTGAGGCATGAAACTGGAGAAATAAGTTTCCCCAAGAACATAGCTAAAGATTTTCATTTGAGCTAAGTCAGACATAAGTGCAGTGAAAACTAGATGTGTCACTTACATCAGATTTAACAGGGATCATTCTTTTTCTGGGTACATACTTGAGCCGTGCTGTCACCTGGGCAACACTGACCTGCAAAACCAGCTGAATCAGAAAACTGAGGCTCCTGCCAGAGGATGAATCGTACTTTTGGTAAATCAGGAGCATCATCTTTCCATCTAATCTAAATTTGAATCTAAGTATTTTCATTTGACTTAGACCCTGCATATTCTCCATAAATTTTCACCACATGCAGAATTTGCAGTCACTGAATAGGTTTTCTTGCAGCATAAGCACTGACTGGGACTAATCAAAGCAGTGACTGCATTCCTATCAGGCATGCAAAAATAAAGAAACATCATTCATGCACAGACAAATGCTTAGGAAATGATCACACAAATGAAATAACAGTCAGTTCTTTGATTATTTATTATTTCTTCTGGCATCACTTTTAGGAAAAGTTTTGTGAGCATTCTATGACAAACTGATAAATGCACTTCAGTGGAACACCCCCTGCTTTAGGCTGTCTCTATAGCTGTTGCCTGTCAGCATTTTCAGAGGGTGAGAGGTTACCACACTTATCTCCTACTTTATCTGGCCTCCTCCTTCCCTTTGTTTCCTCAAATAACCCTGCTGTCATTAAAAACTCTATCTCTGTGACAAGCTTGACAAGGGAACTTTGTTTCTTCTGTCACACAGGGTCAAGGGACAACCACTTGGTTTTGCTTGTTTCATTGGAAGAATTCATGTCCTTTTAGCAGAAACCCTGTTAGGACATTTCAAAGCTTTGTTATTCTTTATTGAATTAGTTATTGTCTCGCCTCTTGAGTCTTTTGTTCCAAAGATGTCTGAAGAATTATTGTGATGTCTAGCTTGTTGTCTGAAGAATTATTGTGATGTCTAGCTTGTTGCCTATTACATTCATCACCCATTTATGAAGTCTTTGCAAGGAGATTGCGATAAATAGCTATGATTCTTTCATCATAGCTTGATGAGGAATGGATGTTGTAAGCACCAGTTCTTCAAATTATTTTATAGAAGTCAAACAGTTAAATGACCTGTCTGTCTTGATCTTTAACTGGATCACCTGTTTCTTATTCAAATTAAATTCTAATGCACCATTTATCCTTCCCACAAAGAATGTCCAAAGGAGGATTTATGAAAGGGGACAGTATGGATTTTTTGGTAAGTCAAAGAGTTGCCAGACTGTATCTGTCATCTCCAGAAAAAGCCCACTCACAATACCTGCAAGCATTTTCATAGCTGCCCTTGGATCCCTAATTCCCATGTCTATTTCCTACTCTGCTAACCCAGTGAAACAGGGCAGAGAGTAGTTTAACTGAAGAAGCAAAGAAGCAGTTTGGGAATGTACAAGTGACACATCATAGGGATGCTAGGGAGGATGGAAAGAAAGAGAAGTACATTTTGAACTCCCAATAGGGATTTTTTTAGTATATTAACTGTTTTTCTGCTCAGATCACTATGTCACTGGGGGAAAATACATCTGTATAAAGCCTAACACACAGTGTTCCTGCCCTGCTTCTGTCCCTGCTGCCATGACATAATTAATGAAAAGGAATTATTCTTTTCCTATAAATTTCTTAAACACATCTCCTAGTTCATCTCCTTCAGCACCTGCAAAAGCAGTTTCTAATTGGAGCAATTTTTGTCATGCTAAGGAATACAGAGAGCCAGTCAGGACCTTTCAACATAACCAGCCACACCTTCAATGACACCTTACAAGGACTGAGTCCTATAATGCCATCAATACTATAAGTGCACACTTATAGTATATCTGCTCCAGCAACTGTTGTTACTACTCCATGGACAGTTGGAATGGAAGAGGCTTTACTGATCATTAGCCGGGATTAGCAGGACTAGTTTTGGTTGCCTTTCTCTGGGTGGTCAGCAAATAAGTGGAAGGATTCAGATTCCATGTTGTTCTTGCTCATTTGCCAATGTTAACAGGAAATACTGTTACAGATAAATATAAATTCTTTCTCATCTGATAGTCTGATCTTCTGCCTCTACTCACTTCCCATCTACCCTTCCACTGTGCTTGTAACAGCCATGCCAGTCTGCATTCAGTGAGTCACATTTAAAGGATGGGGGAAACTTCAAAAAGCATTTCCCCTATATCAACAGTGAACAGTTAAATCACATACCTCTTCAAGCCGTAGCTATTTGTAGGGGCAAAGAGAGTTTGCTTATATCTTCCCAGGAATTTTCAGTCAATTGATGTCATCTTCCACAGGAGCTGACCCGCTGTGTGGAATCTAAATATGAGGAAAAACATGTAATTCTAAATCAGTGGCTGCACAGAAGTTGTGAAGAGACCTGCCACTAGCTGCTGCACTTCAGAATGGAAAGGACTGAGACAGCCTTCATTCCTCTTGTGATTTTTTTTTTTTTTTTTTTCTAAAACCATTATTAAGAAAAAGTGTCTCTAGGAAATGTGGTAGTTACAGAAATGCACAGGCCAAATAACAGATCGAATTGCGGTCAGAGCTGGCAGCAAGCAAAGGTCACTGCATTTCTGAGTCAAAACACAGTCAGCAAGGACTTCATGGAGGATCTTTTAACACATTCACTGGAGCTAAGCTCAACAGGAAAATCCAGAAAATTTGATGCAGTGGAAATGAAGTGCAATCTATCACCCACAATTCTTCCTGCATAAAGAGAAATCCAATTGCCTGAAAACATGAGGCAGCAGAAATTGGGTTCATAATTTAATTCACTTCAGCTCACCTTATTGACTTCAACAATATGCAGAACACTATCTTTTATCACTCCAGTGTCACTGTTCTTCATTTTTTTCGTAGTGAATATGGTTATGGTTATTGATGTGCTTATGAAATATGCACTTAGATTCCTCCACAGTGTGTCTGGATGTGTGCCTGGATATCAGGTATTGTTCTGTGGTGGCTGGGTGGGGTGTTTAGGGGATTGGGAGGTGTCAAGAGGGGAAAGAGGTAGGCTAATCTTGCAAAAGCTACTTCCACAAGGTCACAGACCTCTTTCTTTACAGACTTCACTGCTGTTGCAGAGTCTATAATGTCATTATAGTTTCCAAGAAGGGCTCTGTTTCTTCTTTTTGGCATATCCTTGCAGAAGTGATTATGAGCCAGATTAGAATTCTAAGGCATGTGAGAGAAAAAGATTATCAAAAGCTCTTGACAGGATGATCGTAATCTGGAAAATGTCATTCTCCTTACCCTCCATGAGAGATATAGTTTTACTGAAAAATGAAATCTGAAAATATAGATCACCATGCAGGGACCAGGCTTTGCTTTCTGCCATGGCTGAGGCTGTGGGTTGTGCTTACAGTCCATGCAGTATACCCTGCTACTGCCAGTTCATCTGCAGAACATCCTGCCTGACTTTAAAACAGCCACCACAATGAACTGTATTCCCTTCCTTCCTGAACTGTAATGCTTGTCCCAAGCCTCGGAGATGCTGTGGATTGCCTGGCTTTTCTTCTCTTTTCATTGTCTTGCTCTTCTCCTCAGTCAGCTATCGTTAGAAACAAGGAGGAGGATTCTCTCAAGGACCTCAGCCAACCTCATTCCAATCACCTGCTCCTTCTGCAGTTTTAAGTGTTGCCGCTAGATGGAAGTCTTGACCTCCAGAGTTACTCACTTAGATTTCTGACCATTCAATTGCACAGCCGAGGGTCTTGGTGAGGTGTTTATCTACACCGATTCATCTTTAAGTAACAATTTGCTGGGCTCAGGCATTTCTAAAGATCAGTGATTCATACATGGAAGGTATGAAACCGTATAAGCCTCACAAGTGTAGTGGCATTCTCAGATAAAGCTGTAAGGATTACTGGACTATGTAAATCTTTACTAACAATGTGAATCTAGATTGCATCAGCCATGGATAATCAAAGGAAAGAGAATGGGATCACTGCTTCCAACCAATTTCAGCACAGGGAGTAGTCACTGCTAATATGTATTTGGGGTTGCAGAGCTGATTGAAGGCTATTCCCTTCAGCAGCACTGAGATGCCAAGCATAGCACTGAGGTCCCATGATATAACACAGACAGTGGCTATATACTCTGAGTTGCCAACATTTCTGGTTGTAAGCACCACGTGAATAAAAATTGAGGTTTCAATTTTTCAAAATACCAAATACTTCCTATGAATGAATACTTTTCATACCTTATTTCTGAACAGCTAGCTCAATGTGAATTCTTACGTTCAGAATTCAGGGTGTTTAGGATATATTGCTCTCATGGGATTATTCTCTGACTCAGTAACTCTCAGTAATGGGATATGAACTGCTGAATACTCATGATTATGAACTCAGGATTTGCTTTTGAAAACCCATATTGGTTGTTAGCCAACATTAGAGATCAATGGGAGATATTTCTGCTCCCAAGTGCCAAGTAAGATGCTGAGAGCTCTACAGTTTTAGCAGACAGCAAATTCATTTCAATACTTTAACAAAGAAAAGAGTTTATAGAAATTTGATTAGTAACTCAGAAGGCTATTTCTGAAAGAAATTTCTGATTAGTCCTTTCTTTTATAAGCCTAGAAATCTCCAGGAGCAAAGGGGTGAAGTTCCTCATTTCTTGTTCTTTATTTCTTGTTCAGTTATTTCTTTAATAATGTGCAGACATCTGTGTAATCTTGCTGGTTATACCCGTGATTGTTCTCACAAACAGTACTATAACTCTTATTTCTGTATTGCTACTAAACTGCAGAACAGTTAATATTTGATGTTGCTCATGTCACCCAGTGGCATGTGAGGCTACATCTGTGCAGGTACATCAAGTTGTGAAAGACAAATTCTGGTTTTACCCCAGAATATCTGCCTTTGTCTTTATGTCACCTGGAAGGAATGTGCTGCTGCCCAAATTGTCATGGGTACTATTCAACGGAGCACAAGCTGAAACTGCTGAAAAGCAGGCTAGTCATGATTTCATGGTGCCATGAACCTGTTTCATCTACTCTAGCTCTTAAGTCTAGGCCCTGAGCTGGTATAGATAAGCTAATTCAAAGGACTTACACACATTCACTCTAGTCAAGGATTTGGTGCACACTAGCACAGATCAGTACAAGTTAGGAAAAAACTTCTATGGATTTGTTTTCATTATAGCATACCTGGGAATTTCACATTGCCATTTTCAAATGAACTGTGTCTAGCACAGACTCCAAAAACAACCCTCTCATGGACCTCACAGGCAGTTCTTTTCTCTTGGGCTTTGCTTGGGGTTAGGATTGTGTTGTCATTGCTCTAGATGTCATTAATTCTTTTCTGTTCATTTCAGTCAGTTTGTTTCATAGTTCTGCTTGATTTTATTGGGTGTCTTTTTTGTGGATTGGGTAGGAAGGGGAAGATGTATCACCTCTGTGAAGAAACTGCATTTTAACAAGCAATATTATTGCCTCATGTGTGTGAGCCAGTCCACACCATATATAAGTTATTTTAGTGGGACAAACTACTTACAGTCTAAATGTAGTATGTCTAAACTTCAGAAAGACACTGTAAAAAATTACTTTTCTTGGAAAATTGTTGGTTTGGTGTAACCACAAATAACACTGGGGTTATTGTAGCTGAAAGGGATGGAAAATCTTGGGCTTGGTCATGATTTCTTGGTGTACACATTTCCATTCATTCCTTGTGGAGGATTAGGGCATGGTCCTTGTTGCGGTTTAACAGCTGGCAACTAAGTACCACACAGCGGTTCACTCACTTTCCTGCCTTCCCCCGTTGGGATGGGAAAGAAAATCAGAAAAAGAAAAAAGGCATGGGTTGAGATAAGAATGGTTTAGTAATTGAAATTAAGTAAAATATAATTATAATAACAATAAACCCAATAATAACAGTAATGAAAAAGGAGATAACAAAAAAAAAGAGAGCTTTCCAGCACCTAAAGGTGTCCCACAAGAAATCTGGAGAGGGGCTCTCTACAAGGTTGTATAGGCATAGGGCAAGGGGAAATGGCTTTAAACTGAAAGAAGGAAGATTCTGATTCCATATTAGGAAAACATTCTTTACTCTGAGGGTAGTGAGGCACTTGGACAGAGAAACTGTGGCTGCCCCATCCCTGGCAGTGTTCAAGGCCAGGTTAGATGGGGCATTGAGCAGCAATGATTTTGCTATGATTTTATGAATAAACCCCACAACCACTCACCACCTGCTGACTGATACCCAGCATGACCCACGCAGCAATCAGACCCTTCAAGGTAACACTCCCCAGTTTACATACTGGGCATGATGTGCTGTGGCATGGAATACCCCTTTGGCTAGTTTGGTCAAGTGTCCTGTCTCTGCTTCCTCCCAGCTTCTTGTGCTGCTCCTCAGCAGACTGAAAAGTCCTTGATTTGGGTAAGCACTACTTAAAAACAACTAGAACATCAGTGTGTTATCAGCATTGTTCTCATACTAAATCCAAAACACAGCACTGCATCAGCTACTAGGAAGAAAATTAACTGTATCCGAGCCAAAACCAGGAAAATCCTTCAGCAGCTGGAGTTTCTGGCTAAGCTCACCTCAACTTCAGCATTACAGGATGATAGCATAAAAAGATAATATTCAGCTTGCTTCTATATGGGAACAAGGAAGGGAAGAAGGTATAGCTTAATCCAAAAAAGAAAGCCCTAAGGCATCAAGTGACAGGGATCATAAGTAGCTGCACTATCTGAGAATACTTTGTATTACTTTCTGAAACCAAATGCACTTCAGGTTGCCAGTGTCCCCTTAAGAAGAGCCATTGATTGTGAAAGCCATTTGGAGAAAAGAAGCAGAAGTTTCATTGACAATGGTATCAGACTGGAATGAAGGATGAAGCCACTGTATTTTATCACTGCCTTCTGTGATAGGGCTTGTGTTCACTGAATGGAAAACTGGAAATAATAAATAAGTGGTAAGCTGCTATAAATAGCACCTTTTTGTTATACTCATCATTCTCAGTTTTCTGTGATTTGCAGATGCCTTGGATTTTGCAAGTGGAAAATGTACATAAACAGAGTGGACCCTACTGTATGGGGAAAAGTGAGAATGACATTCTGATGAGTAGAATTTGAATTCGTAATTGATTCCAGTTTTATTTTAATCTGTACTTATAACACAGTCATGTGAACATTCATTTGATGGGCCAAACTGCTTAAATCTTTTCTTCCATTCATAAGCCAGCTGCTGCCTAGACATACACCAAATTCAGTAGATTCACAATCTGTCCCTTAATTTAATTCCTAATAAAGGTGTCCACAGAAAAACTGTTTTGATTTCTCTGTTTTATGAAGTTTAATGTAGTTTTACCAGTCAGCTATACAAGTCAAATGCTTCACTAGTTCCAGTGTCTGATACAATTAGGTTAATGGCATGAAGCCACTGGAGTGTGGGGATGCAGGCAGACTGCTCTCTGCCCAGGAGTCAGAGCCATGGTCATACTTGCCCTTGCTGTCAAAGAGAAGAGAATGGCAGTGACAACAGTGGCTAGGAGGAATTTTGTAGAAATAAAACCTGTCAGGCTCTCCTTGTATTCTCATGCCCGTAGGCAGCTGTCCTACAAAATGCCCCCACTTCCTAGAAATTTCAGTATGGTTTTCTAGGCATAGGCAGAAAACTTTTCACAAAGAAAACCAAGCAACTTGGTCTAATAAAAGACATGAACTGCTGTTCTCCTCAGGTCTGAGTCTTTCCTTATGTAGGCGATAGCATAAGAACATAAGAAGAGACCAGAATGATGTCTCTGCAAGCGAGAACTCATCTGACTTGCACACCCCTGGAAAATTCACTAACTTGTTAAAATTCTTGCAACAGCTTCCTAAGCATAGGAGTTTTCTCTCCCTTTTCTTCTTGATCCTTGCTTCCATTTTTGTGGAGTTTTTGCTTAGTTTCTATCAGCCTGCTTCAAAGCTGTGTTTTAATTCAGCTGTAGCAAAGTCAATACTGCAACGAGCAGCATTCTGTCCTCCTTGACCATCGTTCTGGCTATATAATGTCTTACCTCACCCACCCTTCAAGTTTGTGACCAAGATCAAAGATGTCAAGATTGATGTCACATCTAGTCATTCCTCCCATAACTGCTTCTCTTCTACAGAGGTGTAGATACAGGCAATTTCGACCTTGAACAACATGCTGTCTCATGCGGACTTGCCTGTGGATTATATGGAAATTACTAAATATTAAGAGAAAGAGCCTAGTTTATGTAGACATGAAGCCTACTTTCATAAGCACAGTCAGACATCAGCTACTTATAGACTGGTTCTAGAATTTCTCAACAGGGGAAAAAAATAATTATTCTCAATCCTAATCCTCTTCTTATTTGATGTGGAAAAGGAGGTGACAAGGATATACTAGAAAATGGAGAAGATTAGGTGAGACTAATGTGAGGTCTCAATGCAACAACTCATGCAAGGGTCAGACTTATTTCTCCCTGGCCCTGAGGGCCAGAATATGCAGTCTGTTAGGGATGTGCTATGCTGCATAAGTATGATAAAATCTCAGACAGAGCCTTAAAAGAGCTAGAGATGCCTGCAGAAGATCCCTTAATATGAGCAAGAAGTGCTGTGGGGATGGAAGGAAGGTACCTGGATATGACTGCTCAGGTTCCAAAGCAGTCTGTGTTCACATGGCACTGAACCGAGCTTCACAACCCTTGTTTCAGATGCACTGTTACCTGAATCCAGTCTCTGTGATTTGGGACTTGAACTGATAAATCTGCACTGCTTGGGTGTATTCCCTCCAGCTGGGGGATCTCAGTACTGTGTTCCATTCCCAGGTACAGACATCCCTTCTGACATCTTCCCTCCACAGTGATGGGTGGAGAGATGTCAGACAAAGATGTCTGCTAGTGCCACAGGAACTGAAATCTAATAAGACATTTAATTGTAGAGTGGGAAAGGAAGCACTTGATTTTCTAGCACACAGACCTAGGATCCCACTAAGTGATGAAAGATAGAGTGGATTTCTAATGCTCTACAAGCAGTCACTTTCTTCTCTTGACCATTCATACTTTCAAAGCAGCAGAAAAAGTAGTCCACCATTTAAAGACAGATGTTCTTAGAAAACAGGTTTTGAGCTGCTGGAGACTTTTACTGTAACTTCTAGTGATTTTATTGCAAAATGGAATTTGGATAAACACCAGTAGCACCTCATCACTCAACATCTGCCTTTGTTGTGGCTGCTTTCTATCTGCCTTTGCCACCCTGCTGGAAATGATCAGTGACCCATGAAGATGCATAAATGATCAATAACTGGTCGACTAACAGTCTACATATAGCTCAGTATACCAGCATCTACTTGTTTGGTCATTATTGTCGGGATGATTTTGTTAATTATGTGAATTTTCTGGTTCAGGGAATGAAATTCACCTTGCAAGTCCATACACAGGCTGTGGATTTCACTAACTCTAAGCACTGAAATTAGATGGTTAAAATACCACCTACTCATAAAAAGTGTGCTGACCAGTACTTGGAAGGGAACAAATTCTCCTGGAAGTGGCTCAGAGGACCTATTTCTCTTCACTGATGGGAGTTCAGAGCAATTGATTTCCCAGCCCGGGTGTCTAAACTTCAGAAGTTGGACTACTTGCCGATGAATCTTCTCCAAGAACCATTGCTATGTTGGAGCAAGGGAGATCTGGAGCGCAAGCCACAGTCCTCCAGCACCACGTCCCTAGTGCTGTGAGGGGTAGCAGACAGGCAGCCCATGACGAATGGCCTTACTGCAACAGCTGCAGTGATAACCTGTCCCTTGATCCCTACGCAGGACACTCAGGATCAAGGTAGCTCCTTTCTGCACAAGGGCTAACCTGCAATGTAGTGGAGTGAGGGCTGGTCCTCATACATTATTTAACTGCATGGAAAAAGAAAAGAAAGACAAGATGTAACTGCAGAGCAGCCCTAAAATTAGTTCAAAAAACTATGTGATGAATAACATGGAAAGGTTTCCTCTTATAACCAGATCTGTATAAATAGTGAGAAAAGCAAATAGCAATGCGTCTCTGTTCCAGACTAAATAAATATTCTGCTACTGCGGATTCTGTTGAAAGTTGAGCTTGCACTTGGCAAATAAAAAGACCAGATTAGCAGCAGGATTCATAGCCTTTTATATTTACTAGCATATGCAAAACAACACTCTTATAGCAATTCATATCTTCGCAGCACTTTGTAAACATTACCTAGCTATATACCTCAGTAAACTCATATGAGCCCTCAACACTCCACTAACACCCAGCTTTAACCAGACACCTACTCTGAGGGAAGGCTGGCTTCCCTCTATGTCCAGCCTTTTTTCCTCCCTTACTAGGTGGCTATATATGGTTGTGGCCTTTCGTCATTTACACTTACACTGGTACACTTACAGCAGATAAATCAGTATATAGTTATCAGACTGTAAACCACTACTATTTTTTGTTGGCTGGTGAAATGATCCAGAGCCCACACTCAGTTCCCTGAGCCATCTAATACCCTTGCTACAGCCACTGCAAAATTAGTCACAAGCTATACCATAAGCTTCCACTATAATCACCCATTAAAATTCTTCCTTACTTACAAAATGCTTAAACGTGTGTTATTATATCATGGCTGATATAATCATGGCTGACAATGTGGGTGGGGAGGTGAATAAGACTTTTTTGGTCCATTTACTTTTTCCAGTGCCCAAAAGCTTTGCCAAAAATGCAAGAAAGGAAGCAATCACTCAAACAATCCAATAAACATCCTCTTCATGTGGGTGATCTCACAATACAGAAACCACAGTAACTATAATAGTTACTAAAAGAAACTTTTCTACACCAGATAAATTATCTTACCCACACAAAATGTTTTTCTAGTAGAAATAGGTGGTATGCTAAGACATTTACACTAACTGCCATTTATTGGTTAGCATTATAAAATTTCTTTAGGAATGAAGAATTTGAAGGCATCTGTCTATATAGGAGAATACTATCACAAGCCTGGACACCATTTCTCTACCACCCATGTGCAGGCTTCTTTAATAATGAAGAGAGACACCATGCGATGTGAACCACCCTGAAGGTGTCTGCCCTTCTCCATTGACAAAGGAAGAAGATGACAAATTCAACTAAGCTCCTCACCTAACAATACTCAGAAAAGTGCCTACTATTAAGGAAAATTCATTCTGTCTGATACCTGTTTGGTATGGTCCCTGTTCCTCCGGAGTACAAAATGGAGCTGCACACAGGTCTTCACTCAAGGAACTGCTCCCTGCTTTCACATAGATCTAATCTCCATTTTTCTCTTTCAAACCTTCTTACAGACAAATAATTTCCTTTAAACCTTTTCCTGACTGAAGACTTTTCCTCTATCCTGTGCTTGTACTCAGCTGGTGACTAATGCCTCTGGCTTTTTTTACCTAGAAATTAACACTACTAAGTTTTCTGGGCAAAAATCTGCTACTCTTGTATGTTCAACACAGATTGTGTACAGTAAGAGTGGAAGAAGAAGATGACATAACCCTTGTTTATAGCAGTACAGATTTTCCTGTATTCCTGCACTACCTTATATTAAATATTCTTCAAACTTCAGCTGACTGCCTGAGGACAATAGGCAGATGCTGGAACTTGTAGTAAGAGGCATTTTCACTGTGGTTTCTTGAGAGTATCAGGAAAAAAAGTAGGTTTTTGAGGAACAAATAAGATGGGGACCCTGTAGATGTGTTAAAAGAGGTCAAGCTGTGGCAGTTAATTTAAAAACAAAAAAAAAAAAAAAAAAAAAAAAAAAAACAAACAAAAAATATGTTAAAAGAGGTCAAGCTGAAAAAAAAAATAAAAAAAAAAAAAAAAAAAAAAAAAAAAACAAACAAAAAATATGTTAAAAGAGGTCAAGCTGAAAAAAAAAATAAAAAAAAAAAAAAAAAAAAAAAAAAAAACAAACAAAAAATATGTTAAAAGAGGTCAAGCTGAAAAAAAAAATAAAAAAAAAAAAAAAAAAAAAAAAAAAAACAAACAAAAAATATGTTAAAAGAGGTCAAGCTGAAAAAAAAAATAAAAAAAAAAAAAAAAAAAAAAAAAAAAACAAACAAAAAATATGTTAAAAGAGGTCAAGCTGAAAAAAAAAATAAAAAAAAAAAAAAAAAAAAAAAAAAAAACAAACAAAAAATATGTTAAAAGAGGTCAAGCTGAAAAAAAAAATAAAAAAAAAAAAAAAAAAAAAAAAAAAAACAAACAAAAAATATGTTAAAAGAGGTCAAGCTGAAAAAAAAAATAAAAAAAAAAAAAAAAAAAAAAAAAAAAACAAACAAAAAATATGTTAAAAGAGGTCAAGCTGAAAAAAAAAATAAAAAAAAAAAAAAAAAAAAAAAAAAAAACAAACAAAAAATATGTTAAAAGAGGTCAAGCTGAAAAAAAAAATAAAAAAAAAAAAAAAAAAAAAAAAAAAAACAAACAAAAAATATGTTAAAAGAGGTCAAGCTGAAAAAAAAAATAAAAAAAAAAAAAAAAAAAAAAAAAAAAAAAAAAACAAACAAACCCCAAACAACCAAACAAAAACCAACCCACACTTCTAAAAAAGTAATTTTCTTAGGGCCGTAAGCCAAAAAAAAGAAATGTATGAAACCTGGAGCAAAATAGAGGGATGGTGTAACCTTGGATAGGATAAGAGGATTCTCTGCTTCTCTGTTAATCACTCCATCACTTTCTTACATGCTTGAGACCTTCTTTTTATCCTCTGCAACCAATATTTGAACTAATGATTCATATTCAGAGTAATAAAAGGATGTAAATTTTTAAGAACACTGAGCACCTGCATTGCCCATGGACAGCAAGCACTGAAAATCTTGTCAGATTTATGTGGGAATCTAACCCGAACTTTACATGTATAGGTTTGAAAGTGATTGTCTTAATGTAGGATGAGATTTTATCTGGCAGATCCCAGGTGAATAAACTTAGCATCCTTATCATTACTCCCTGAATAGAAATTCTGGAGAGCAGTTCTGGAAACAAATTCTGGGCAAGCAGAAGTAACTTGGAAAACTTCTTTTCACATTCTTTGAGCAAATGCAAGCGCTTACAATCATGTATTCTGCTTTTTCCTTTGACAGCTTTGGAACCAAAGTTTTACAAGTTTTTGGACCTTTTCTTTTTTCCTTTTTTTTTTTTTTTTTCTTGTTTTTCTGAAGGGTTATTGTGTAACTTTGTAACTTGACCTATAGCACTACCACGAAAAATAGCTGAAAATGTACATTTTGTGAGATCAGTGCTGCAAACATACTGGCCANATATTTTTTTTCTTTTTTTTTTTTTTTTTTTTTTTTTTTTTTTTCTTGTTTTTCTGAAGGGTTATTGTGTAACTTTGTAACTTGACCTATAGCACTACCACGAAAAATAGCTGAAAATGTACATTTTGTGAGATCAGTGCTGCAAACATACAATACTGGCCATGGTGCATGTACCAAAAATATTCTGTAGATCCGAAACATACTATACAGTGATAGGCAAAACGTAATATTTTTGCATAGCGGTGCCATTGCTGAACAGATACAAATAATGGTGTTGCCTTAGATGAACAGTGTGTTTTCAGACAATGAGCTGCTTCATGGGTTTCATGCATTTCTATTTTGCCCAGTATCCATATCCAAACTATTTCACGAAAGTCACACACCATTTCTTTGCACATAAACAACATTCCTCACATAGAAGACCGTGCTGATCAGCTTCCTTGAATAATTAGTTAAAGGAGAGATGAAGAATTTATTCTCTATTCTGTTTGGAGTGGCATTTTTTACATGCTGCCATGCTGTGAGGAGCACTTTATGATGCATAGCTGACTGGCTCTAATACTATTTGATCCTTTATAAGTTAAGAGGCAAGAGGCTGCAGCCTATCCTGTAACTCCATTACTAGGATTTGGATTAAGAGTGTCTTGCACATGTTATTGTCTTTCTTTTAGCTGCTACATGTTAGGTGCCTTGAGAACGGTTTTTGGAAACCTTTTTCTCTACTCATCCTTGCACTGCCCATCTGGGTTCTCTGAAAGAATCTATTTGCCAGTGAGCTGCACGGGTCTGGGTGTGGGGAAAAAAACAGCAATCATCAGAGAAAAAGAGTAAGTTTAGAAAGATTTTTTTGTATTTATTTCATTTCCATCTGTGTTTCAAAACTGATTCCAACTACTCGAGTAAATGCTTCTATTTGGAAATTATTTCTAGATTCACCCTATAAAGATTTTAACCATTCTGCTATGGCAGTGATTGTATTCCCAAAATATCCATTATAGTAAGTATAACATCAGGTACAGTTAGGCTTTTTCCTTTTTTGAAGGTTGGTGGGTTTTTGAAGTTTGAATACAGCTTGCTTGCTCTTGCATACTCCTGGGGTATGAAGCTTCCTACTGCAGGGCACCACTCCCACCCCAAGTCACACAGCCCCTGTACACGCAGCAGATCAGCCACATGGAATTTTATGGGAAGGAATAGAATTAATGGAGAGGAGAGAAATGACAGCTTAGACCTATTCCTTCTCCATACTGATGCTTTTACTTCAGAGGGCCAGTGAAACTAGGCAGGGCTGTGCAGGGCCAGGCCAAATCCTATACCATGACAGAGAGAAGATACACTTCACTCTTATTGTCAGGAACACTGTTCCTGAAAGGCAGAATGTTTAAATCCAGCTACATTTCCTTGCACTTGTGAGGATCTGGGCTTTCATTATTGCATCAAACAGCTTGGAGCTGAGATGCAATTAGCAACTTTGATAGTGGGATGTTGTCTCTTAATATGTCTTCCATGGTGATTGATATTGTTACCTTTATTCTTCCAGACAATTATTTTCCCCCATCAAATCAAATCAAATCAATATACTCAGAGATGATATAACCACCCATCTGCATACGTTATAATACCTTTAAATCATCAGAGGCCAGCTCCATGCAGCAGCACTGACAGCCACCAGCGTGGAGGTCTTGGCAAATTCACCAAGAAGTTTTGCTACATCACAAAACTCTGACTGAGGCACATGAAAGCTGAAAACGACCACCATTAGGTGCTCTGTCACCTACACAGTGCAGCTTTCCAGGGGTAATGAAATTAGAGTGTAACTGCTGCCAAGACGGCTTTCCTGGTTCGTTAAGATTTTTTCCCATCACTAGCCATGTGATGCTACTAGAATGCTACTAGAATGTGTAGCATTTACAAAATCAGCCATGTATTCTCATAGTCAAACTGTTATCACAGCCAGAGATGGGTTAAGCATACCTATGTTCTGATCCACTTCATACACTCTCATGATCCCTGGCCTTCTTAAAAATCAGAGTTGCATCTTGAGATAAATCAAGGGAGTATCATTAGAAGTTTGTCCTGTCCTTATGTATTTTTTTAAGCATCAACTTTTGGCTACTGACTGGTACAGATAGTGGACTAGAATCATGGATATGATGTAGTACAACCATTCTTATAGTCTCTAATAAAAGAAGATTGCAGAGCAGCCAGAGAATCCAGGAGGCACTGCTGTTTGAAGGAAAGGCATTCACACATACCAGTGATGGGCACCCATCCAAAACACTAAGGTAGATGAGTGGCAATAAACTCTGTAGATAAGCAGATGGCTCCCAAGCTACAGAATGAGTTTACAACAACAAATACTAATGGTCTTAAGCTATTTTATGAGATTCTCACAAAATGCCAGAGCAAGATGTCTGAGCTTCTTAAATATCAAAGCTATTTTTTAAAAGTTGATTTATACAAGCCAAAATAAATTATTCAATTTTCAGTTAAAACTTGCAGACCAAAAAAATAACATCCATTTTTTTTCCTAATAATCCTTTCTGGCTAATGGATTTTTGGGTCAATTTTTTGGCAGATTTTTTTTCTGTCCTTCATATCTTTATATAGTCCAGTTATTGCTCTGAAATTCTTTCAGTGCAGTTGGAGAACAGCACCTGAAATCAGATTAAATCTGGGCTGCTGTGGCTCTATCCTCTGCCATGGAAGCGCCCTGCACTGCCAGCTATGCTTGTCTGTCCCTTTCTGTTGTCTTGCTGATGGCATTTGTGCAAGCAGAAAGTGAATCTCTCCAGGAAACTTATTTGGATGAAGACAAACCACTCCTTTCTTTCAGTGGGCATGTTTTCAGCCAAATCAGCTCCTTCAAATTCTCCAAACAGTGCGGAGACAAAGAGGAGGACATGCATGGTGAGGGACAGGGGAGACAGGCAGCCTCACTCTACCTGAGTGTTAGCTGCTGAGAAGCTCTGCTGCTAGCAAAACAACCATAGAATCATAGAATAGTTAGGGTTGGAAAGGACCTTAAGATCATCTAGTTCCAACCCCCCTGCCATAAGCAGGGACACCTCACACTAAACCATGCCACGCAAGGCTTCATCCAACTTGGCCTTGAACACTACTAGGGATGGAGCACTCACAACCTCCCTGGGCAACCCATTCCAGTGCCTCACCACCAAACAATGAGACACCCTAGTTCTGCAGGTCACTGGATGATGCAGTTTACTGGTTTAGTTGAGACCTTTAATTTGGTCTGTAAACTCTCAGAAAAGGCCACCCTGTAAAATGGATCAACCAGAAAATTGGGATGCTTTACATTCTTTCATCAGTTTGCCTGCTGTAACAGGACATTAAAGAACTGCCTTGCCCATATGTTGGGGCAGAGCATTTCACCTCCTTTTAATTACTGGTCTTGATCTTTCTACGGTTACTATACAAGACTCTGCTTTCATTCCTTGCTAGTTTTTACAAATAGAAGCACACATTTATATCAAGTAGGATTTCTCTCTCACACCTGCCTCTCCATGTGCTGATCATCAGTAATGATGCCTCTAAAGAAAAACACTCTTGACTCACAATTCACTGGCAATCATTGCCTCCTAATATTCTCAGAATTGGTAGAGACATCATATATAGAAATCTTAAAATATCCCTTCTGACATGAAGGAAGGGATATTTTAAGATTTCTTCTCTCACTGTATCAGTACAAAGAGTACTTATATCTTCAGTCCCCCCCAGCAGAGGGAAGAAAGCTGTACAAAGCCACTGGACACAGGAGCTCCTACACCCTGCCAGAGGAAATGGGACTTTAATGTCTTCCTCTACACCATTAAAGCTACTCTCAGAAGTGGAAACAGAATCAAACATCTTCTAGAAAAATTATTTATGTTTTATTTCTGTGATCGACTTCGCTGTGTTTACCATGGCTTAGATTATGTATAGAACAAGCACTCCTGCTGATTGCTTGATAAATCAGTTGCTAAAGTTCACAACTACTGGATGAAGAGTTTTAGTAAAAAACTAAATTAAACCTAATAGGGCCATCTGATTGTCAATCTTGTGATTAAAAATTTATATCACAGGTAATTCAGAATTGGATTTTTGAAAATGTGGTAGAACAATTAAGAAATAAAATCTCCCTTGGAGATCCAACACTGTTTTAAATGTAGCTGCTTTCCAGAGTAAAATGTTTTACTGTCATGACCAGTTCCAAAGCAAAAAAAACCATGAAGACCATTTTCCCCTTCAGAAGGGTCTGTGAGTAAATGTTGCTACAATCTTTACTGCTGCTTCCATAGGTTTCAATCCTTTCTCTTTAAAAACAAGGGGTACAGTATTGGTCCTTGAAAATGTTTCCTCTGCCCTGTAATGCACACTATTTCATGAAAAACTTCACTTCATAACAGTTGTCATGGTTACCAGCACAGGGGTGCTTTTGTGAATAGGATGGTCATTCACTGAGTCTATGTGAAGGGCTCACGATGCTCACCAGAAGCCAGGACTGTCTCACTGACATCATAAAGGTGACACCAAGTCTATTGTCTGCTCTTCTGGTAAACTTTTCCTACATGTGCCTCCATACAACATTTGCTAGCGTTTCTTTAAGCAAGAAACTTGTTGAAGGTATTTAAGGCCAGGCTGGATGGGGCTTTGAGCAATTTGGTCTGGTGGAAGGTGTCCTTGCCCATGGCAGGGTGAGTGGAACCATCTTACGATTCTGTAGTTCCATGAAACATTTAAGCATCACCTAACGCACACTCTGGCTCAAGCACTGCCTCCCAACTCAACAAGTTCACAGAAGACAGCTACATTCTGGATCCATCAGCCAGCACAGATCAGAGAAGCCTCAGGCCAAGCATGCTGAGAGTACCTGGAAATGCAAATCTGTAGGGCTATATTTGTCCACTGAGATCTTGAAAGCAGCTCCCCATTGTCATTGGAGTCCCAGATGGCTCTGTTTGAATTGTGCTGGTGCACTCTCTTATGCAGGGCACCAAAGGAGAGGTGCAGTATGACTGCACCTCGTATGACTAGTGTGACTGAAAAAGGGGCAAGTCACCCACATGGCCTCCGCATCTCTTCACATAACTGTGGCATGTAGCCTGGCCAAACTGGTGTTAAGCTCTTCCAGATTCTCTCACACCAGTGAGGGCTGGGTCAAGGTCTGACATAAAGGCTCTCTTCTTGTACTGTATCTAGGATGTCAGCATCAGTCAGTCCACAGAGCCTGGGGACTGATTCATTATTGCTTGACACAGAGCCCCTACTTTAAAGTCCAAGCCCCAGTGCTGATTCTGACACCTACATGCAGCAAACACACTGATTACAACCACTCACAAGACCTGGCTGAATAGGATCATTTTCAGTGTGAGAACAACATTAATTCCTTAAAGTCCACCATATGGAGTCAGCTCAACTTTACTTCCCCTGAAAAGGGCTTTCCATTGCCCAGCTTAGTCAAGCCTCCAACCAGATGCTTGCACAGTGTTGGGGTGCAGCTCTGCTCATCCTTGCATGGCCATTGAGTTCTGGGCTTCAGGATGATACAGAAAGTGACTCCAAATACTCAAGTTTTTATAGCAGTTGTTACTGAGTGCTAGAAGTTTTCAATAAAAATTTTAATATACTAGAATTCAAGTAAAAAAGAGCAATTCACTTATAAAATTCATATTTGCTGCACTGTACCATGAACTTTGATAGGAGTGTATGTGCTATGGTTTTCAAATGAAATTTAAAAGAGTAGGACTTGGGAACTAACCTACCTTAAACTCCACTGAAAACCCTTGCCTCAGTGCTTTGAAGAAACAGCTTTTTATTGCATAGTTGTATTTTACCTCAAAATTGTAGAATTTTAGGAGGTTGGGTGTCTGGCTAGAGACCTACCACAAATGAAACTGACCTCACCATAACCCTTAAAAATCCCAACAACCCAAAAGTTTATGTGAGAAACTGCCACAAATATTTTGGCAACATTTGCCAGTCTAAAAGTCAGCCTCTTAGGGCTGACCTAGCATGAAGACTGAACTATAGGCCAAGTCGTAACTCTCCTTCTCCTTCCAAAACTGCAATTGCCTCAACTTTTTTTTAAGCCACAACCAGGGCCTGAAGTCCAGTAGTGAGTGAATGTTAACAAAGTCTCGACCTGCAGAGTGCTGATTTCCATGGGGACTAACTACTAAAGGAGAAAAGATTTTCTACAAATCCCAGATCCTGTAAACTGAGAAGTTCATTAATTCAACATCTAGAGTGAGATGCAAAGGACCAGGAATGGAATCCAGAACCCTTTATTAGAGGTAAGATTCTGAGGCTGGAGACAGCGTGACTATAGTCAATTTTGAAAAGTTTTAGATGGGAATGAAAAATCCCATCCTTTAGCATCTTTGTAATTTCTTTGTCTATGGTACTGAATCGTCTCCTAAGTGAGGTTCTTGGTCTATCTCCCAAAAACTCTTTAATTTATCCTATAATCCCAGAAGGAACTGCAGTGGCATGTGTCCCCTTTTCTTCTGGAATTCCACAGAAAAGGAAGAGACCCAAAATGCTGCAAGAAAAGAACAAATCAAATGATTTTTTTCCCCCCCTGCAGAGCACCCTTAGCACAGACTTTCAGTTACATGAGAAGGGACACATTTTTCTCCTCTTTCCTTATCCTAGAGAGAAGCTTTGCCATTGTATAGAAAGAAATATAGCAGAGAAGCTCAAAATATCCCATAAGTGATGACAGAATTGGTAGGACATTCACAAGGGGCAATGAGTCACTTCTTTCAGCTCACTTCTCTTTGGGCTGGAGAGCGAGACTCATGCTGTTCTCCTTACACTGCATCCTCATGACTGGTGCTGGAAAGATGATATCCCAGGAGGCAGGACTCAGGGAGAGGAGATTGCAATTTGAATCCAGGGGTGGATTCATCAAGGAAATTGATGCTTTCACTTCTCATCTGTTTTAGCACATGTATGATCTCATGTGGTTCATCTTTCAGCTTTCCATTATGCCTTTCTTCAGCTCCAGGCTGCAGCTATCACTCTCCTGCACCATGTTCTCAGTTATCAAGACCATTACATGAGAGATGAGGATGAGGTTCTGCTGTGTTCATTTGCTTCTGCAAGGACAGAAGTCATGGCAGCTAGAGGCTGCAGTTAGGCAATGTTTAACTTTGATGAATGGCTAACGTTGTACAGTCTAGACACAGTGAAAGTTTCCTTTGGAAGGTAGACACCTCCTGATTAGCCACTCTGTATGATTTATCATGATAACAGATTTGAATACAGATGTAAAAATTTGCTTTACATCCTCTTTTAAGAATGTAAAGTCGTGTTTTAGATCCAGCCCTGCACAACTAGAAGCAAGAGAACTTTCTGCAGAACTAACATTAATTTCATGTGCTTGGTGTTTTTTTTTTTAACAGCAGAGTGCTTTATTTCTTTGGCACCTTTGTAGGTGTCTCCTGATGTTTTTATGTCTGAGTTTTTGTGATCTCTACTATTAAATGCTATTTAATGAAATTATTGAAATCTGAGGAAATTTAACCTAGGAATGTTTTCACTGTTATCTTTAAACTGATATCATAGCCTCATAAGTATAAGAAAGTAATTAAAACTTAACTTCTTTTTGCAACAAACCCTACATAGCATATAATCTGTAGCACAGATAACAGAGAAAATTTAAGTAAAAGACAGGAATTAACACCTCATTCAATAAAATCTCTGAAATTCTTGGAATTTATTGAGAGAAGTTTACTTTTCACCATAATTACGTGAAAGACCAGAATAAAACAGAGTTAAATGAGGCAAATATATAAATAAGAGAGCCTAGAGTTTGTGGTAGCTTTAGTTACTATCTTAATTATATATTTCCTTCGAATGTTTCTTTCTTTCCCTCCCTTGAACAGATGGAATAAATTAATCTTAAATGCAGCATAAAATCTATTCCAGACCCTCTCATATGCCAGTGTTTAAACATAACTAACTAGAATAATAAAAGTCAGAGATGGAAAAGATCTATTAGCTGACCACCTAAAATTTTACACACAGAAATGTATCAATTTAACTAAACCTATTTCTAAATATTTAAGGAGGTTTGGCTACATCTTAAATCAGTTCAGCAGTGGCTAGGGTCAATTTATTTCACTTTGAAATCAGATTTAAAAGCAAATGGAAGTGGCCTGCTTTTAGGCACATTTGCACTACCTAAATAAATGCATGTGTGTAGACTAAGAATCAGTGAGACAGCAAGGTCTGTCCTTTCCTGGTAACACAGAGTGCTGATATCTCCTTCACAAGCTCAGGGTACTCCATGGCCACCGCATGTGATAGAGAATAAATATTTACCCAAACCAGAGGCTTAAGCAGGGGGGTTGGAACTTTCCAACCCTAACTATTCTATGATTCTATGATTCTAAGACAGATCGATAGATAGATAGATAGATAGATAGATAGACAGATAAGATAGATAGACAGACTAAGTTGTTGTACCAGTTTTGCCTCTCTCTAGCCTTGGATGAGTCTCTAAATGACACATTGCTTCTAAAAACAAAACCTGAATATGATGATTCAAGTATTAGCAAGCTGAGAACCAGCTCATGCTATGGTTATTTTCACAGTTAGGCACAACATTTTGGTTCAAGTCCTAGAAGAAATCCCATGCATTTAATTTTGTGAGTAAATTGGTTTGGATAGCAGTTTCCCAGTCATGAAGGGTACAAGAGTTTGTTTCTGTACATTCTGAACTACTATGTATGTGCCTGTCCAGGGCAGTTCTGTATGAGCACTTGTTACAGCATTTTCATAAAATTGTAGAATCACAGACTGGTTTGGGCTGGAAGGGACATTAAAGCTCCTCCATGTCCAACCCCCTGCCATGGGCAGGGGCACCTTCCACCAGACCAAGTTGCTCCAAGCCCCATCTGGCCTGGTCTTGAACACTGGCAGGGATGGGGGGAGCCACAGCTTCTCTGGGAAGCTTGTGCCTGTGCCTCATCACCTTCACACCAAAGAATTTATTCCTAATATCTAATCTAAATCTTCTCTCTTTCAGTTAAAGCCATTCCCCTTTATCCTATGCCTACATGTCCTTGTAAAAAGCCCCTTTTCAGGTTTCCTGTAGCCCCTTTAGGTGTTGAAAGCTACTCTAAGGTCTCCCCTGAGCATGCTCTTCCCCAGGCTGAACAAACCTAACCCTCTTGCATGGGGAAGGAAAGGCAGAAGAGGGATCATAATTAAAGGGGCTTAATTCCATACCTAAATGTATTTAGGTATCGAATTTATGGGAATGTTTATGTGAAATTGTCCACATAAACTGAAAAATCATTTCTCTGCTTCAAAATGACATGCATGTACGTCTAGCCAGATATTTAAAATGGAATAGATACCAACTTTCCTATGCAATGATTCTCTTCTAATTCTTGATGAATAGTGGAGGCTGAAGGTTTCTTCTAAAGCTCACTGGAGGCAAACAGTGTGCTGACCTGCTGTAATGCCAAGAGGCCATGGGCGTGTGCATAAACCCAGTATCTCTCCATGATAGAGCACCAGGAATCCACCAGTTAAAACTGATGACTATAATAAGTATTTCTGGGATTTGTGCCTACTAAATCCTACTAACGACACCTTGACAGCTCTTCCCACAGTGTTCTTTCCATTGATTTTACAATATTCCTACCCTAGTCCTATTTTAGAGAACCAGGACCGTATACTTGTAAAGACAATGGTGGCATGAGCTACTTCCATCCTGTTAAGCAATGCTAGATGTTACTATTAGTTTATGCTGCTATTTACAGCTTGATGGAGCACTGGCAAGCTTGAAAAGATCTTTAAATGGAGGATATGAATGCCATGCAATGTATATACGTAGCTAAAAAAGTACTGATGACAAACTAAACCAGCTTAGCACTTTTTATACAATGTAAGATTGTCTTGTGCAGTGTATTTTTATTTTATGGTCTATTTTATGTCTCAGATGTTTAGGTTTTCATTATTTTTCTTCTTTCTTGTAACACAAATAATAAAAGGTAGAAGACAATATTTATTTTTTTAAAACCACAACTTTTTATTTCTTTACTTCTGATCACTTTCTCCCATCTCCTGCAACTGATGGAGATTTGGTAGTTAGAGATTTTTGAAGAGAAAATTCCAATTCATCAAAGCTGACATTTGCCAGAAAACATTAATGGGAGAGGTTCCCCAGTTCTGAGGTAGGTTTATTACTGTAACTGTCCCACAATATCCAGACTGTGAGACCACCACCTCCCAGCATTGAGTTTTGTGCTTGACCCTGATTCAGAAGCAATGGAGAGATGGTCTCCCTGCTTGGAGACACAAGCTAAGAAATCGGTTCTGCTCCTCCTCTTGTCACCTGCTACAGCCTGAATGACCAAGTGGGTTCAGGAAAGACTGACTTTTGGTTTGGGCTGTATGAGGTCTTGGTTCACACCTACATGGGTACATAGCTGTATTTATGTAAGAGATGGAGAAACAGAGAGGTTTGTTTATAGAGGTGTTCACCTCCAAATACAAAACCAGAAGGTATGTGTGACATGCACAGAACACAGGAGGTCACCTATAACTTTTCCCTGCACTCTCACATTATTCAATACAGCAGCCCCACTACCAGCAGGCTTTCCTACATCAGCATTTCTTCACAGGCAGCATTCAAAATGCTTCTTTTGAGTCTCGTCATCTTTTGTCATCATTACAGACATTCTCATGGGCTTGGGAATCCATCCCCTGCCCACTTCTGCGTGTCATTTCAAAACGATTGCATTCGATGTAATAAGCAAGTGCCAGGAAGCGTTGGGGGAGACTTGCAGAAAGCTCAGCTCAGCAAAAGACTTCAAATAAAAGGCAGCAACAGCAGATACTCCAAAACCAGAGGGATAGTGAGTATATCTATCCAACGGGCTCTGCTAACTTTCGCTGGATATGGGGCGCTGCACCTTTTAGTCCTTCTTCCAACTAGAAAAACATAAGTGATAGAATGAGGGTACTGTAGTGGTTTCTAATACACGAGCACGTAAACGCGGTGGCCTGCCGACAGCCGTGAATGCACGGGTTTCTCTGCAGGAAGGGTCTATTTTGAAGGGACCGGTGGAGGCTGGCAGAATCACCCCCCCGCTCCGACCGGGCTCCGCCGCGGTAGGAGGGCGACGGGAGCGGGAAGCCCGGCTCGGTGTCCGCTGCAGCAGAGGAGGGAGAGGCAGAGCCGGCAGAGCTGCTCCTACCCCCGGGCCGGGGCGGGCCGGACGGCGGCGGCCGCTGCCTCTCTCACACGGCGGAGCGGAGGCAGGGGCAGGTCGCGGCAGCCGCCGCTCCCCGCGGGAGAGCGGCCGTGGAGCGGCCGCCATGGAGAAGCAGCCCGGCGGCGAGGACGACTGCGTGGACTCGGGAGCCGAGACGGGCGGGTGAGTGAGCGAGTGGCAGGGGACGGGTGCGGGGCTTGTACCTTCCCCCCCGCCGGGCCGTGGCGGCGAGGCGCTGGGGAGCAACCCGCCGGGCCGCAGCGCTGCACTTGTTGCCGGCGGCCGCCGCTGAGCACATCCCGGCAGCCGTGGGGCCGGAGCTAGGGCTCCAGGGCAGAGCCTTCCTCCGACATCCCGACTGCACCTCGGGGAGTGCCTCTGCCACCGGGCATCGCCGTGCTTGGGATCCCGAGGGGAATTCACCTTCTCCTTCAGTTGTCTCCTTCCTAATAACTAATCTCAGTCTCCCCTCTGTCAGCTAAAAGCCATTTCCTCTTGTTTTGTCATTACACACCTTTGTAAAAAGTCCGGTTTCATCTTGTTATCCACCTACGATACATGGGGAGAAAGATACTAAGAGATCATGGCCATAGGCTTTAAGTTTGAGCTTCAGAGCACGTTGTGCTGTCTCAGCAGTGGAGCCCCGAGCTGCGCTTTATGAGCTGTAGGCACACTGGTGAGGGCTGGGTGCCACACCACCCCTGTGTCCCAGGAAACTGGTGTTGAGGATAGTCTGAAAGCATACCTATGCTTTCCTCGTGTCAGTGACACAAGTTGGCTGCTCAAAAGGACCATCAAAGTTCCACCTATGAAAGCAGGTTAGGCTTATAGCAACCTGAAATTGGGTTGGTGTTGTCATGATACTCATCATACTGACCTATGAAGTGCTGTGAACTTTGTTGGTAGTTAAGTGTCATATTGGAGTCAAGGAGAATGACTTTTTGCCTGACTTTGTGACCCTGATGGTAGAGGTGCACTATATTTGTTAGTTGGATGACTTCTTCCAAGATCATGTTCCTGCAAGGGTGATCCATGTGATCCCCCTTTCTGTTCCCACCTTCAGCCCATCTCTGTGAGGAGAGAGGGATGTGCATTCCATCCCATTGTACATATTGCTGTGCCATCTTGTTGAGAACAACATTGAGACTATCCTTTGGCTCCAGAAGGAGAAAAGGTTGCCCACTCCTGCTAACACTGCTCTCTCCTAGGTCTTCATTCTCCCTGCTTCTGGCTTTCCTTGTTGTTTTTCTCCCAGCTGGTTTATCTCCTGTGATCTTTAGTCCAACTGTTGCAAAACTGTAAAGCTTCCTTGCAAAGTGGTGTCAGGTGCACATCACCAAAACTGAAGAGTCAATATTACAATTATTTTTAAAGGTGGAAATGGAATATGGTGATCTTTTTCATACATCCAGCTGTTAATTCAAATCGATATTTTCTTTTAATTGCTTCTGTGGTCTGAGAAGATTTTTCCATCACCTTGTACTAATGGTAAAAGTTTAAAAATATTTTATGGAGCTTAAAGGAAAAACTCCTGGACTCCTTTCCAGATACTGAGACAAAAGGGTTTTAGTCACCTTTGAGAAAAATGAGTGAAAGGAAGACAAAATAACTGGTGAATTCATGGTTGGTTCAAAGATCAAAAAATCCTTCATAGATCAAGTCACTCTTAATTTGCTGTGTTTATCTGGAGTAGAAAAAACCTGGGTTTCCATGGGAAGGGCACATAGAAGGATTTGACCCAGGTGGTGACAATATCCTTTAGACCTCAGTGACCAGTGTGACAGCTGCTTGTACCTGATGGTGGTGAAGGGCTAACGCTGATGATTTTATGAAGCATCCCTGTCCCAGTCTTGCCTGGAAAGTGTAGGTTAGAAGAAGAGTCTGTCTGAGGAATTTAAACAATGGCATACGGCAACTAATAACTACAGTGCTTTGCACCAAAGTTTATTTTGAAAAGCTATGGATCTCTGCATTTCAATTATTGTTTTTAGCTCTGTTTAGCAGCTATTTTAGTCTGATAAACATGTCGCATATGTCTGTTTCACAATGTTTATATTTCAGCTTTCTCACCAAACCAACTGCTAGCAACACTTGCTTTTCCCTCTTACCAGATCTACTTTCTGCTTTCTCTCAGTCCCATCATAGCTATTGTGAATTGAGCTGTTTTGGTTTTTTTTCTCTAATTACTCAACAGTAACAAAAAAAGATAATCCAACATTAAAACAAAAATTAAGAACTATTTTGAAGTTCAGCCATCATCCTCTTAAAGTACAAGGAAATACAGCTATCAGAGTAATTCAGTAACAGCTTTACATCAAGTGGTCCCTTTCTGTCACTGAGGGAACAATAGAGGATAGTGACTGTAGTAAATCCAGTCGCTGCAAGCTCTTGTCATCTTGATAACTGTGTGTAATGATGTATGAGCTCTTCTACAGAGCCTGTACTGCTGAAGCTGCTTATAGCAACTAACCAATTGAATACATTGAATAGTCTACAGGGCATATGTTCCTTAAGGTTTTGCTGCAGCTTCCAGTTGCAAAAGCAGGCAAAACTCGGTGCTGCAGGCAAGATCAGTTACAGTTTGAAGCCTTCTTTTTCCTAATCTGTTGAAAAATATGTTCCTCTTACTGCATTTTCCATGGTAAATAGGGCTGTCAATGAAGCTGCTGAACAAACATAGTGTATTTTGAACTCCTGAGTCCAGTAAGAATGGATTGAGCTGGTACTGTCAATACCTATATAAAGGGAGTAAAACATACAAGCCAATTAGTGTATATTGGCTATTTATTAATGATATTTGAAAGAGTTTGACCATCTTTGATCTGAGAGACATTGCCTGTAGAAATTTTCTCTTCTTGGGAAATGTACTTTTGGGCTTTTTAATATAAACACCTTATTTCATCTGCTATTGAAGCCTTTTAGCCCAGAGGTATGGGAGACAGAAAGCTTTCTCTGGTAATAATTTTAGTAGTGGATTTATACTACAAAACATGATGGTTTTAAAAAAGGAATGGTCTTTCTTTGGTCTTCAATTAGAAAGCAAACAGAGGGCAAAACAAATAGAAAAAGAAATTGGACAACAAACATATACATTAAAAGAACTGCAGATAAATTGTAAAAAAACCAGAACAACAAAAAAACAAGGAAAAATTAATACTAAGTTACTTAAAATGGTGGTAAAAATGTTCAATTTTAAATTTTCTTGTTTTTACAAGCCATGCAAATGCTGCTACTTCACTGTCCTTACTCTGAATAGAAGAATAATGGTTTGGGAGACTGAAATACTCAAAATGACAAACTAAGACCATTTTAGACATTGTTAGGCATGTAATTTTGAATTGCAGTGAGACAGACTTTTGCTACCACTGATGTCAAGGGCAAAGCCATCAGCTGAATTAATTGCATTCAGGACCAATATCCTGAATGGGGTGTAGCAAATGTATAAAACAGGAAGTTTCCTGGACCTAAAGTCTTAAATTTTTTATTCCTAAACTTCTGTTTGGTCATGTTAGCTGTGTTCAAGGATTACTTCTATAGCAATGATCTTTCCTATTTGTCAAGCATATAGGCCTTGACTGAGCATAACACCTCACTGAGCCGGCATTATGAAGGTTTCAATACATGTGAGTAGTTGAATGGTTTATTGGGGTCAGAGGTTGCTTTCATGTCACATGTTTCTAGCTCAAAGTCATAAGTGGTTTCAGCACTTTTTACTTTGTCAGCTGTATGATAGTCCTTCAACATGGCATGTTAGACTCTTGTCACGTATCATCTCATCCATCTATGAGAAACTCAGGAATAAAAATCACTGCTGCTGAAACCTATTTTAAGGCCTACTTTTACCTTGGGGTTTCTTTTTTTTTTATCCCCTGAGACTTTCATTTCCTATATATCCGTCATTCCAGATGTGTAAAGGCAGACAACTTGACATTCAAATAGTATAAAGTCCAGCTATTTGTCACAAATTTGTGTTGAGGCACCAGATTTACTTGGTGAAGCTGTTTGGTTGAACCTCAGGGCAGGCAGGTCTGCTAGCACTAGGGCCAAGCTCTGAAACTGAGGTTGAAACAGACTTTGAATTACATTCTGGTGGCCAGGTGGTCAGTGCTGACACCTACGATGGCTAGTCCCCAGCAGGCAGTGAGGTTCACCTCAGCTAACTGTGTCTGTGTGAAGGTTTGGTATAAATGAGGCTTCTTCTGTGTTAGTAAGGAGCATGAGGACCTTGGAAGGGTGACTTATCCCCTAGCTTTGGATGGGTAGGTACATGCCACCTGAGTCCTGATGCATCCCATTAGATGTGGAGCACGCAGGCAGGTAGGTTTGCTCACTTAAGCATAGTGTGGTCCTGCTTCATCAGATGCTTTTTGAAGGACAAACAACCTTTCATCCTTATATGATGATGATGATGTCTCATTTGGGGCCTGTTGGTAGTGAGCTCCTGAGTGTAATGGTGCTGAGTGATGGGAATCCATCATCTGACTTCATTGCTCTACTAGAAATCCATAGAAAGGCATTTTGAGGCAAGCTTCTCTGAGTTATTCTGTTGCAGGCATCTTCATTACACAAGTAGAAGTATGATGAAGATAATGGATTTGCGTTGGATTGATCTTATTAGTGACACAGATTGTAATCTGAACCACAGGAATGTGGTGAGAAGAAACCCAAGACAGAGCTACAGAGCTAAATCTTCTGACTCAGGCATTGTAGTTTAACTGCTATAAAATCCTCTCATATGCCCATGGAGTGCTTTTTGGAGGAGGGAGGGCAAAGAAGCTGTTAAATACAGCTCTGGGTATGAAACAGTGAAATCTGAAACAACTTTAGGCAGAGAAGGCATGGGAAATATGAATCCAGCAGGTGCCATTCCATCAGTCCTAAGCAAGAGAGGGATGCAGACAGCAGAAGAGCTAGAAAACTTTCCACAATATCATCTGGGAGGATTAAGGAGTCCTGGCAATGGAGACTTGCATATTGTGGTGTAGTATTTTGCTAGAATAACTTGAGAGATCTGTGTCTGTTTTATATGGTAGACTGCTTTGTGGAGAAGCATCCTGGCTCAGAAACCTTAGTTACAGCATGTCACCATGTGAAACAGCATGAAGGTGTCCCGGAGCACATGGACAGAGTTGTCCATACTATTAAATGGTTAAAAAGGTTGATGGAATCAGTTTGGATGGGACCATCTAGCTATCTCCCATGTGATTCTTGGGTGTGTTTTACTGTGGGCCAGGCACTTGTTTTATCACATTAGCATGGCTCAGGAACCACTCCCAGCAGACCACTGGGAATGTTTTAGAAGGCAAGAGGTTTTAATGGTACAGGTGCAGACTGTTTCATGGCAGTTGGCTTCAGTCCCAGACAGTTCTCTTGAGTGTGTTTGTTTATTACCATATATGCCACTGCTGCAGCTATGTTAACATGATGCTGTGCCATGGTTGATCAGCATGCCAAGGTAACCCAAGCACACACTGGTGTAGCTACCTTGCTTGTGTGATTCAGAGATGTGACACAGCCCTGCTTCTTTCCTGAAGAAACAGGTTTATCGTGGTTTCATATACACCATACTCAGTAACTGCAAGTTGTACTAGCAGCTGCTTACTGGTATTCAGTGGGCTATTTCTCCTGCATTGGTATTTTGAAGCTCTGTATTTGTAATCAATATTGAGTAGTGTGTGGTGGTCTCAGAGGACTGCTCAGGATCTTTTGTGCTTTTGATGGTCTTATCATCTCTGATAATACACAGTCCTGATTCTTCAACAGTGCTAATGGGAATCGAGGTCCCACATTTATCTCAAGCTTCTACATTCCTACTTTAATGTCTCTTGACAACTTCACAACTCCTCTTTGCTGGTGGCTGACCATTGAGCACAAATTCTTTGCAGACTGATTTGTCTTTTGACTGAATGATGAGCCCTCCTTTTCAGTACCTTCCACTGCTTCAATACCCTTTTTGATCATTCTTTTCCTCATGATGTGCCTATAAAGGGAACAGGCCTCCATTTGTTCAGTTTCTGTCCTGAATATCTATTTCCTTTTAACTCTAATGTAACATCTACCAGTGGAAATAGCTTGCTGCAAGGCAACATAATTGGCCTAGAACCCCTGAGCTCCAGTACGGCCCCAGTCTGCCACTGTTAAAGCCCATGACTACTAAACTCTTCAGTTATCCTAATGCGAAAATCCTCTTCCAAGGGAACTGATAGAAGCCAGTGCTCAGGATGTTTAAAAGAGGGATGGAAAGAATGGGAAGGAACAAAACTGCTTGATAGCCAGAGAGTCTGCGTGACTCAGGAGATGTTTATTTTGGTACTTAATTTTTCTAATGCATGATCTCTTCCAAAGGAATGTTTGCTGTGTATTCTGGTCTAAGAAGCATAAAAGGCGTACAGAAACTTCAGAATTCAGTATTCTAAATAACTGATTGTAAGGGGGGAAAAATTTTTTTGTAAGCCGATTGCTAGTGCATGTCATGAATCTGACTGGTTTGTGCTGATGTTTTGAAAATATTGAGGATTTTACCAACACTGTTATTTTTGTTCTTAAGGACTGGATTCAAAACAAATTCTAAGAAAGAAAAGAGTCAAAGGGAGGAAAAAGGTGATTCAGGTTGGCCCTAAGAGCACATTGAGAGACACAGATCCATTCCATTTTAGGCATGTAGCCGAGGGTCCTACATTAGGAATGTGTTTTCTGCAGGCTTCAACTCTAGAGAACAGCTAGGGAGAGACACGCTTCAGATCTCTTCAGACTATAGATGGAGCTGAGAGAGAGTACAGTCCTCATTTTGGCATCTGAGGTTCACATGAGCCTTTGAGCTTAATTATCCTTTTTCTTTTTCTTAATTCTGTGTATGTTGGTTATGCAACAAATATGAATTAAATATTACCTTGAACCTTATTAGAATTACATGAAAACCCCAATACGATTCTCAAGCCTGTTAAAATGTGTCTGTGCAATTAGTCTCCAAGCACACTGTTGTCACCTCCTTTCTTGCTCCCAGTCTATTTATTTTTCCTCTTGTCTCATTTTTCATGTTCTGCCTGTACATAGACTGCTACTTCCTTGGTTCAGGACTCATTAATTCTCCATGTCCTACGTGCCTGCAGCACTTTGGGATAATAAAATAGGAGTGTGAAGTAATAGAACACTGCTTCTTCTTGCAGTAAGCAAAAGGCAAAATGTTGTCTTGCTTCTATCTAAAATCCAAGCAGTGCAGATTCCTATTGAATTAGCCACCAACTGCTGAGCACAGCTACATTGAAGGACAGCCCTGGGCTGTTTTCAAACAGAAGTGCAGAATAAATGAATCCTTTATTGGGATGCTTGGAGGCAGCTGAATGTATATTGCTTGCCTCTGGGCTTCTGAACAGTGACATGTTACACAGTTTTCACACCCTTCCAAATATATATGGTGCCAAATGATACTAATGGGACTTGGTGTGCAAATACTGTGCAGCTTTATGACCTGCACAGCATTACTTAGCCAGTCCCTGGGATCAATTCCCCTTGGTCTCTGCTCAGAGCCAGACCAGCAGTATGTACATGGCCCAGCAGTAGCAAGATCTCTTCTGCTCATGTCATTACGGCTTCTGCGTTTGCCAGCTACACAAGGATCCTGGGGGAGGTGGATTGAGGAATAGCTTTTTGTTCATGGAGGAGGTGCTACTTAGCAGGTATATATGGAGTGACTGATAGGGGCTACTAATGACATAATTCTGTGGTCTCTGCCATGTGTGACGAATGCATCCTGGCATTATTGAAGTGGCTGACAGTGCAGGATTTAGTTAGAGAGTGAGAGAGACCTATAAGCCCCCATTGGCAAGCCTTTCCCCAGCATTACAGACCTTTCTCAAAAGCTACAATAGCCTCATGGTACTTGATGGTATTGGAGGATTTTCTTTCACAAGTATTGTGAGAAATTCAGATTGTGTGATCTTTCACTAGTCCAGCAGGATCAGCAAGAGGGTAATGCCTCATGGTCTTTCTCATCTAAATCAACAGTCTTAGCATCTGACCTGCAGAATGCTGACTGCTAAGCACAGGGCTGTACAGGGCTATGAAGTATTTGGATGACTATAATTGGTTTGTTTCTTCTACAGAGATATGTCCATACTAAAATTGTCTGAGACCCTAGAGTATGAAGGTATACTGAAAATATGCTTAGATGGTAGCTATTTCCAGACAAATATATTAGGAGTTATGGCTCACATGTTTTTTAATTTAAAACAATATTGCAAACTTGATGCAAATATGCATATAAAACAAAGTTTGAATTCAAGAACTGTGTTACAGCTCCCCAGACAGTTTGCCTGTTATGTTGAGGGCACTGCAGGGCATACATGCAGGATGTTAATTGTAGCAGAGAGCTCTTGTGAGTGGGGTCTAGTTTAGGGACCCAGTGAATGGGGAAGCGGAGTCTGTGTGACTGTGATCTTCAAAACCACACACTCTGAACTCATAGGTAGGGTCTCAAAGTGGAAATGAATCATTTTGCAAATATTCAGTGATGGAATATTTGTTTTACCTTAGTATTTCTGAATCTTTAGGGCATAAAAGGGCCATGTTTTAATCAGCTCAGAAAGGGGTTTTCAGGAGTTTGGGGTTGTATGCAGGAGCAAAATTTCATTGTGCAAAATACTTAACTGCTCTGATTTTCTCATGGGTAATCCAGCGTGCACTGAAGTAGAACCAAGGGGTGTATGGTTTTACTGAGAGATGTCTTGAAGAGGAAAAGAGTTTCCTAAAACAAGAAGCTTTGTCATCTAAATGTTTATCATTTGGTACTCCTTTTGTGTCTTCCCTGCCAGTTGTGTCCAAAGAACAATAAAAATTCTGCTCTTCAAATAGAGTTCTCTTAAAAAAAGAAGAAAATCTGCAAGGCAGCATTTTGAGGACATAAGATAAGGAAGAGGAGCAGGGTCAAAACCTAGTAGACTTCTGCTCCAAGCCTGTGCCTGAAGCAGCCTATTTTTAACTTATAGAGTGCCTTCTGAGCTTTAATTTTTATGCCTAAAGTTAGGTAGCATGAACAGCGGTCAGACAAAACCTCAGCTGCCTTACTCTATGTAGGTGTTTTCAAAATTCATGTGAGATGCCAATTTTTCTGAACCATGTTCAAAACCTGTTCCAGTTATTATCATAGCACAAAAATAATGCTAAATGGGTGTTAAGCTATTTTAATATTCCATGTAACTTAGGTTTGGTACATTTTTCATGATCTCTTTTATATTTAATATGGTCTAACTAAACTCTTTGTCTTGCAGGTCTGAGTATAGCCGTATGTCTTCTACCAGCAGTAAGTATAACTTTGATATTTTTTTAAATGGATTCACATGTTTTCTTTTATTCTGGTTGCTAGTTTTTATTAATATCAACCTAGTGTTATGATGGAGTTCACTTTGACACAGTTAAGCCCCAATTCCTCCTCTTTTTTTTGTCTGTGTCTAGAAACAATATAGAAAATTAAACTGATTTGATATTGATGAACATAATATGAGCCATGTGTAAAGTCATAAATAATGGAGCTCACAAGATTGCAAAAAAAATGAGAACAAAATCTATAGACACTGTGCAGCCAGTGCAAATGGGTCCTCAGGCCAAAAGAGTTTGTAGTGATGGATGTCACTAGAGCTGGGGGATGCAGGAATAATTGAATTCTTATTGTAAGCTGGTGCCAAGGAAGGACTTGAGATTATACATGCTCTAGTAAGTGTCACACAGTCTTTCTAGACATTTGTGATAGCCAGCTGAATTTCAGGTTATCTGACTGATAAAAGCTGAAACCTGGTGTCTGGATTATCCTTTCTTTTTCAGCAAAGCAAAATCACATTTTTTTAAGGAACAAGGAGCACTTCTTCAGTCCTCTCTCTGTCCACTCCAACCATATTCTTAGCTGTAGGACATAATGTGTTCACAGCACTTTGAAATGTAATAATGCTTATTCAGGCATAGCTACTAGTATCTCTTTCTTGTCAAAGTGCAAGGTGATGCCTGTCTCCCTGATTCACATGTAGACATGAGCTTCACAAAACTTCACAGATGACAAATTGTGTTTCATAATCTGGATTTTTAAGCACCATGAAAATCAGAGCGGAGGAAAGCTGCCAGTTTTTTCTCATTCACACATTCTGGCTAACATGTGGAGAGGGTTATTTTCCATCTTCCATGGTCTTCAGAGGAGGGCTTTTATTGATTTCAACAAGAGCTGGATCAGAGAGTGTTCATAATGTCTGGCTCCTGAGCTGATGTGACTAGCAGGGAGCTCTCTGTCTTTCCTCCATCTGCTCAGTTTGTGTGTGTGTGTGTCCGAGAAAGAGAGAATTTAGTGAGCTTTTTCCTAAATTCTGTTGTTTAAATAGATTTCTGGATTCCTGCTGCCAGACATATTTTTTTGATTTTAATGATTGGGAGGCAATTGTGGTAGTAAAAGCATATTGGATTTGACTGGTTACACCAGATGTGTGCCCTGCCACCCCTGCAGCTCACACATTTGGGTGATGGCTCTGGGAATACACTGCCAGCTTCCTCCTCTTTCTGGGAGGTGACTTACAGTTATTTGCCTTGTAGAAGTGCTTATTTGGCAGAGAAGTACAGAAGACAAGGTGTGAGGTATTTCTCATCTAAAACTTTGAGTTTAATCCCTTACCAACTTTGCATTACTGCTGCACATTTTACAAATAAAGGTGACATTTAAAGGTAACCTAAATTACAGTTGTAAGTCTTTGTTTTTATTAAACAAGCTGTTTGTAAGGATTATTTTTGGATGTGTGGCAGCTACAGTGTGTCAGGTTAACTGTGGTCACCTCAGTATCCTGCTGGCCATGGCTGTGCAGAGTATGTGGGGATTGCAGTTGTATTTCAACACAGTAATTTGTCAGTACAAGGAGGTGTTATCATTCCAGCAAAGACACAAAAGTTCAAGAGATGGGACAGTCTCCTTCTTTCTCTTTTGCGCTTCCAAGGCAAATTATATTGATACAGCTTCACAAGTAGCAGTGTTTAATTTTAGCATTTTGTGGGGTTTGTGTGGTAGGTCTGTCAGACAGTGCAGGGGTAACAGAAACAGCTACATAAGAGTATTTCAGTAAAACAAAAATGCTTTCATGTTACAGGCTGGCAGTCAGGGGGTGCTTGGCGCATTTGAAGAAAAGAGCACAGGGAAGAGCTATTAGGAAAAAAAGGTGATTTGGCCATTTTAATTTCTTCGGGGAAAAGATTCAGTAAGTGGTTTCATTCATAGCACGAAAAGCAGCCTAATCAATGATACTGTTAGGCCCTAACATAATACGAAGTAAGCTGTTGTAAGTTAAAATGCAAAGAATTTCCATTACCTACGTTACTTACGAAGCTCCTGTTCTAATGAAGTGGAGTTTATCTGAACCAGAAGGATTACAGACCTGTTTGGTTTTACAGGAGTCTTAGTTGGTTGTACCAGTGAAGCTCCAATTTCAGTGTTTAATAAATGAATAATCTTCTAAATTGTTCACTGGACAGCAGTTTTCCACAGACCTGACAAGAAAAGGATAAGAAAGATTTAGCAGGTGAATTAACTACTCTCTCACATGCTGCGATGACAGCAGCTGAACAAACTGCAGGACTTAGCACCAATGCAAAAGTATACAGGAACCCTAGTCCCCATCAAGTCAGAAGTAAAATCTCATCAGCTGCTAGATGCCAATGGAAGGATCATTCTGTTACCTGTGTTATTTCTAGTACTTTTTACCCCTATGCATAGGGCAGCAGTTATCATTGGCAGCGTATCAGTTCAGCAGTTCAAAGCCCTGCCTGGTGGGTTGGTTGGACCTTGGGTCTTATTCAGCATCCCAGTTCTTTTCTTTGCCTTTGTGTCCCAGCTTTGGGTAACCCAAAAAAGCTTTTTACTGGAAGCATCCATCTAACATTTGTGGTTTTGTGCAGTGAGTACTTTGGGAAAGAGTACTTGAGTTTTCAGAGTGTGTTTATTTCTGCAAGAAAATGCAGCAGTTATCTGCTGTGCCTGCTCTGCCTGTTGTCAGGGTGACTGTGTGCCACTTTGTTCTCATTGAGCAGAGTAAATAGGCCACACTAACCTGTCTGCTGGATGCTGAGTTTTGAGTTTTACCAGCTTTGAAAGGTTCAGCACTGTGATTTTTAAGAAAGAGAAGTGCTAAATTATTTTTGACATTGTTTTCCCTGAATCGTGGTGTGTAGAGCCACTTTTCCCTTTGTTCTCTAGCAGGAGGTGTTCTTTGTTTTATTAGGATACTTTGCTCACTGGTGTGCTCTTCATTAATGTAGGAAATGTATCAAGCTTCTTTTTGCTCATATTTTTGATTACCTTTTCAATTACGGTTTTCAATTATTATCAGGGACCCCTAATCCTATATGAGAGGGGATTGTGCGAGGCACTTTACACACATAGAAGAGACCTTTACCCAAGGTACATAATACCAAGATATAAAGCCCATAGGTGGCATATGGATACAGTCACTTGGAATTACAAAGAAATAATTAATTAGTGTTGGTCAGCACAATAAGCAACAGTCTCTGCACATGAACATTTTAATTAACTTCAAATTGCTTTGAGATGTGTTTCAGGGATGATTTTCAACAAGGGAGGAGGAGTTTTGATGGGGGGCTGCTTATTTCCTCCTTTGCATAATCTTTGCATTTATGAAAATGGCTCTTCAGAAAGACCCAAATGAGAAGAGGGCATTTTGGAGGAAGACTTTTGTGATTTTTAACATTTGAAATATCCCTTATCTAGTCAGCTCTGGAGTCAGTTTAACCAGGTTGTCTTAGAAATAACTATGGAAGTGAGTGATTTTATTTTCGTCTCCTGACATTTTTCAGCTAGGCAATCAGTAGGGAGCTGCCTGGATACACATTTATACTGTTCCAGCTAAGTCGTTAAATGAAACATGAAACTGGCCCTATGGGATAAGATGCAAGTTTGTGACAGATTTTTGAGCACTTGAGATGGTAAAACCCTATAGCATGCAGTGGTTCATGATGTGCTTCTCAGTGGGGTAAAGAGCTTGTCACTTACCTGCTTTGTAGTTGGAAAGCTGGTAATTTGCCTTGCCATGCTCCCCTGCCTTTCATTTACCAGCTGGGATATGATTCAGTCCTTTGGAGGTGTTTTTAGATTGTTCATATTCTTCCATGGTAAACCCAAGATCTGGGATATTAAAATTTTATGTCTGTGTTGCACATATTTCCTAACCCATGGAGTTTCACCCACTTTCTGGTTCAAAAAATTTAGCGCAAGACAGTTTCTTTTGGAAGATTTACAAATATGTGGGTTATTGAGCATGCTTCCTTTCAATATTCTTTTTTCTGTTTGATGTTCTATTCCTCTGCTAGTATAACTTCCAATCTTTGTTTTGGGATCTGGTCAATGTTTTGTCAGTGTCATCTGCATCAGGAGTCCTTACGTGCAAAACTTGCAGTCTTTATGGAGGGTTGGTAAGGGTAAGGTTTCTCTTGATTCCAGAGGCAGGGTGAGGTGTTAAGGCTGTATCTTACCTTCATGCACCAGCTGTGTATTGAAATAGGCTGCCCTAATGGCACTTTGGATGGTAGATTTTATTTCCTGAGTGGAGTCTGCTCTTTGTGCTGGATCTGGCCATGGGGAATGGGAAATCACCGGCGCTACAATACTTGCTATTTATGAAAAGCCCTTGAAACCTGCATTTGTGTATGTACCCAAACAAGTCCAAGACGTTCTTTTTTCTTTCAGACTTGCTCCTTGTCTTTCTTATGACATGTAGCCAAGTGACAATGTTTAAATAAGATAAAAATGGTTGCCCAAAAGAAAGCACTGTCTTGATAGCACTGCTTTCCTGAAGCTGTGTTACGTTCTTTTCCTGATTCAGTGCTGTGTTTATCTGCCCTCATTTTAAGTAACTGTGTTTACTCTGAAGCCAGCTGTGATGCTAGGGCCTCATTACAAGTAGAAATTGCACATTTGTGCACCTGAGGATCAATCAAGTGCCAGTGTAGTCCATCAGGTAAGTTGTGAGGGGTGACTGTTAGGCCACATGTCCCATCCATGCTTGTAGCTTGCCAAGGCACTGTTACATGACAGTTTTCACACACTTCCATATCATGTGCATGGAACAATATGGTGCCTCTATCTTTAGCTCTTTCTGGTTTGTCTCTTTTTCTCTTCCCTGCCAAACCCCCAGCATTTGCTTCTTGATGGCAAGAATCTTCCTCTTCCCTCTCTATTTGATCTGTTAGATTGTAAGTACTGTTGGAAGGAAATGTGAAGAGGAAAATGTGCCCTTGAATAAAACAGAGCATAGAGCTAGACTGAGCACTAGGTCCCTTATAGAGAAAAGTCAGCGTTTCCAGAAGTTCTCCCATTTCTAATTCTTGAGAATTTTTTTTATCAAACACTCCAGAGACCAAGGGGACACATCTGTCAAAATGGGCACTAATGGAGCTTTTGACAAAAAAGAGGTAGCCTTTCTGGTTTTAGGGATAGTGGGAACTACAGGAATGTAAGACTATACAGTATTATGCAGATGTATAGGTGCCTTGTAACAATAGCATATGGAGAAATGGCTTCCAGTTACTTGTGTATTAGTTAAAAATCTGTCTGCCTTCACTTAACTGTTAAAGGTGATGACAAATAACCAGGAACAGTAAGGGGGCTAGGTTTGATCTGGGCTTCTAATATTTGTCACCAAGCTAAAATTTCATAATACAGTTGCCTACTGTATGTTAAGTCAGTTCAAATCAATTCTGACCCAGGCACTGCTGGACTGGGTATCTACTGTTTCTCCAAACAATGTAATAACTGTAAGGTTCTGATTATATTATTTTACTGCAATACAAAGATACATTTTGATATATCTTGTGATATACAGGCTGAGAAAGTTGGGGCTGTTCAGCCTGGGGAAGAGAAGGCTGCATGGAGACCTTTTAGCAACCTTCCAGTATCTGAAGGGGGCCTATCAGGATGCTGGGGAGGGACTCTTCACTAAGGGCTGTAGTGAAAGGACAAGGGGTAATGTGTTCAAACTTAAACAGGGGAAGTTTAGATTGGATATAAGGAGGAAGTTCTTTCCTGTTAGGGTGGTGAGGCACTGGAATGGGTTGCCCAGGGAAGTTGTGAGTGCTCCATCCCTGGCAGTGTCCAAGGCCAGGTTAGATGAAGCCTTGGGTGGAATGGTTTAGTGTGAGGTGTCCCTGCTTATGGCGGGGGGGTGGAGCTAGATGATGTTAAGGTCCTTTCCAACCCTAACTAGTCTATGATTCTGTGATTCTATATTGTTTATGTCCAGAGAGAACTGAGATGCTTTTACAATGGCTGGCAACAAGCTGTGTTACATGCAATTGTAAAAACAATTTATAGAGTGTGTTTGCCAGCATCATGCTGCATTTCCAGAAGGTGTTTGTTATTATAAAAGGGAGACTTATTGAAGATCTTTGATAAGGAAAAATGAAAGAGGAAATTGAACCCAAATAATGTAGAGCTCTTAGCCTGAAGCATCTGTCACTATTGCAAATTCAGGTGGTTTGTATAGCAATGAAATCTGAAGCATCGGCTTCTGTGTAAAATACAGTGAGTATATTCTGCATATCTTGCTTGGCCAGTTTATGCTGCTAGAGATACAGAGCAATGCTCTTTCCCACTGAAGCTGTGGAAGCAGGAAAATGCCATTGCTGTATGCCACCTAGAAGTCGTTGAATGTGCAAAACATGTTTATGTAGCTGGTTGTCATCAAATTCCACCACAGTGAAGGAGCAAGGACTTGTGTAAAGCATAGAAAAATATAGCACTGAAACACAGAAAGTTGAGGTTGGAAGACATCTCTGGAGATTGTCTAATCCAAAACCTCTGCTGAAAGCTGGGGCAGTGAGAGCATGTTGCTCAGTGCAATGTCTCATTGTGTTTTGAATATCCCCACAGCCTTTCTGGGCAACCTCTTCCAGTGAATGATCACCACAATAAAAAGCTTTTTTCTTACGTTTAAAGAGAATTTCCTATATCTTAGTTTGAATCATCCAGAGCAACATCAGAGGGCCCCATTGCTCTCCAGTCTCTAATTCCTCCCCTCAGCTGGATAATTTTTAATCAACTTCTTCCTGGTTTGATGGAATTCGATCACACAGTACCATTCCCCCTCCCTGCCCCACCAACATTCCAGTCTCATCCACACATATCCATACATGATGCATCCTCATTTTTAGGAGCTGTAAATAGACTCTTGGCTATGTCAGGAATGGCATGGAGTTAACACTGCTGCTGGAAGCCATGCTGGAGATGTTGGTGTTGAGTTAACCTTACTATTTGCACTTTTACCTTTCAAGAATCTGAGGTTAGAATGCTATTCTAGTAGCTTATTGGGGTTGGTCTTACTGCATATGGTTATTCAGAAGCCGAAGGAATAGAGAGGGAACATGCTCTTAAAGACATGACTAACAATGGCCAGTGGCCTGAGAGAGAAAATGAAAAAAGAAATGGGGCACAGTCATGTGTAAGAACATGCACAAATGGATGTGTAACTGGGCTTGAAATCAAATCTAAATTTGATTTTTGTATGCCAAGTGTGTGGCATTAGCCATAAGCATGCATTTCCCTTGTATAGGCTGACGTTCCTGTTTAAATGTACCCATGCATTGTTAAAATCAGAGTTCCACTCTTTGGGATCACACCAAACTGTGTGTCCCAGGGTTAAATTACTTCCTACTGCCTAGTGCTGGCTCTGGATTTTTGTATCAAGGGGATAAAAGCATGCCCTGAACAGTTAGTGGAGCAGAGCTATCAAAACTCTGGTTTTGTTGTTCTGTATATTATTTTTTGACCACATCCAGTCAGGTTTTTATGTTGTCATATAGATACAGCAGATATAAACTAGAGTAATTGTTAAAAAATAATAATAGTTCATGTACAAATGACAATCTGAATGTTTTTTCTAGCTCATATTTTAAGCATGCATAGTCGTAATCAGAACCATATAAGCAAATATTTCCTTTCTCATTATCAAGCGTGATCGAGAAGCACAGGACATCTGTGATAGACACTGAGCTACCAAATGCCACACAATTCTAGTAAAAATTTACAGGAAAGACTATAGAGAAAGTAACATTGGATTAGGTGATGTGGGTTGAATTTCCTTTTGTGGAAGTGTTACGTCTGCCATCCCAGAAAACCACAAGGAGCTAGGTAGCTATTTAGTGGGTCTTTTACCTTAAGCAAGGGGTTGTTGGAGAGATAGTGGCATTCCAAGTTCAGCTGGTACAGTGACGAGGATAGTTAGGAAACTGTTGAGACATCTGTCTGAATTGTTAAAGCCCAAAGAGGGAAGCTAAAGAAATAAATCTGTCCCATGGCAACTCCTGACTCAGAGGCACTAGTTGTGGCAGAAGGGGAAAAGCCTTCTGACTAACTGAGTCAAGTGACAGAACACTTGTGAAGGCTGAAGTTGTTAAGGCAGTTTCTACTAAATGAGTGCTGTTTTGAGAATGCCAACAATTAGTTTCTCACTTTGTGGCTGCAGTACATTATCATGGTGTATTTTCTTTAATTTGAATTATCAAAAATAAATAAAATTTATTTATGCAAGCTCAGTGGGGAACTGGGCTATTTGGTAATTGGTGCTTGCCATGCTCTAGAGCAGCAGATGTCCACTGCCTGCTTCATTTTTCTCGGTACCACATATCTGTTGATTAATAGTATAGGGAAAAAATATGTCTTATATATAATGTCTAAAAGGTTCATGAAATAATTACTAGGTTGCTCCTGGCTGCCACTGTATGGGATGTGGATGAAGCACCAACAACAAAGCATGTTTTCTGTTGCTGCTTCCTTTTAACACCATCTGGTGTGGAGTAGGTCTTTTGAACCACATTCCTCTGATGGCTAAAAGGATTATGAGGGTCAAGATACTTTTCCACTTCTGTAGAGTCCAAATAGTTCCTCTGCTGTGATGCTAATATTGTTGATTGCCTACAGAGACACAAACATGGCAGTGCTTGACCATCCCTCAGGGTTTGATCCCATATTTCATTTAAATGTGTCATGAGTGTAAATGCTTTATTGTGGCTTCTGCCTTCATAGAATCATAGACTAGTTAGGGTTGGAAAGGACCTTAACATCATCTAGCTCCACCCCCCCGCCATAAGCAGGGACACCTCACACTAAACCATTCCACCCAAGGCTTCATCTAACCTGGCCTTGGACACTGCCAGGGATGGAGCACTCACAACTTCCCTGGGCAACCCATTCCAGTGCCTCACCACCCTAACAGGAAAGAACTTCCTCCTTATATCCAATCTAAACTTCCCCTGTTTAAGTTTGAACACATTACCCCTTGTCCTTTCACTACAGCCCTTAGTGAAGAGTCCCTCCCCAGCATCCTGATAGGCCCCCTTCAGATACTGGAAGGTTGCTAAGAGGTCTCCACGCAGCCTTCTCTTCCCCAGGCTGAACAGCCCCAACTTTCTCAGCCTGTTCTCTCTGGCTGGGTTTCCCTGACAGCTCTTTGTGGAACCAGGAAGGTTTGTGCAAACTGATTAGATGAAGAGGTCTGTCTGAAAATTAACATCTTTAGCCAGATCAGTTCTCTAACTGCTACCAGGAGGCACAATCCTGATTACTCTTTGTCTGAGGGCTTCTTTTCAGTCTGCTCAGAAAGCTGCTTCAACTTGCAACTGCATTTGATACATGGGAAGAACTGGAAACACTTAGCTGGGAATAGTAAGGGGAAGAGTGCCAGCAGTGAAGTCTTAAATTGTCTTAAGCCCATTGTAAAATCACACTCTCAGTTAACTGGAGTACATTGTGTGAGGTATGGAGCTCATTGCTGGACCACATTTGTAAGCTGCTCAAGTGTACAGTGCTTCTTGGGTATTTTTAAGGCAATGTTCATTCTGCCCTTTTATAAAAAATGTATTTTTTGAGAATCTCAGCAGTCAGATTTTAAGAAAATACAGTGCTTGCAATCAAATGACTTTGAACAGTATGGTGCTGGATGCAGTTTGAATGCTGACATGTATCGTACAGCTTTTGTTCTACTGGTTATTGCTGATGGGAGTTTTGATGAATTACTACACATTGCAACTCTGTGCAGAGTCTGATACTGATAGCAAAGATCAGCGTCTGGGTTCTTGCTAAGTACAACAATACGTATCTTTCTTTAGGAAAATATTATGATTGGGGAAGACATGCATCTTTGCAAAGCTTAATCCATATTATACAAACAGTATAAAATAACAATAAAACAAATTAACATTATAGTTGATAATTAATGCACCTTCCCTGTATTTCTCCAGTAGACAGAATTTAGCAACAATATAGGCTGGTAATCAAGTCCCATGTCTTACACTGGTGGCCTGGGCCCATTTGTGCCAGTAGCATCAACCAGAATCACTGTGGCACATCCTGTGAGCAGCAGGTTATGATTGTGCTTCAGTTCCCAACGCAGGGTGTTCTGATCATTGTTTCTGTAGTGTGTTTCTGAAATACATAGAATGGTAATTGCCAGCTCTTTTCCACAGATGAGGAGTATTTTTAGGGTATCAAAAATTTTTTCCTTGCTATTTCTCTTATGGGTATTGGGTTTCCTGTGAAAATCAATCTCTGTGTGATATTTGATACCCTAGATGGGCAAAGAGACATAGGTTGTGACTTGAGTGAAGGCAGTTTGAAGATGCTTAATTGTGTGAATCTGTTCTGTGTCATGGCACAGGTACAGGTGAGATACCAAGACAGCTTTCAAATTGTGATGAACTGTATGGGAAGGAAGAGGGGAAATGAGAATAGCTGACATTCAGGAGAATATCCCTGAAGGTGTATGAGTACACTAATGCTTTGCTTTTCTACAAGTTAGCAGCTAAATCTGTAACTGAGGAGAGTACTGAACTAAGACTTCATTGCTTCCCAGAGTATAAATAGAATATTAAAAAAAAAAAACCAACCTGAAATTCTGATCATTTCTCACACTGCTGTTGCCAATGTAACATATGGTGTCAGCAGCATATTTTGAGGGAGGAGAACACCAGGTTGCAAGAGAGCCATGCAATAAGAGTAAAGAGCTCATAGAGAAGACTGCAGCATTGGCAGAAAAATCCTTATCTGAATAGGGTATTTGTGAGGAATTGCCAAGCCATTTGCTTGCTTGTAACCATAGTGTGAAAGCACCTACTGTGGACTCCTACAGTTTGACTGTGTGAAGATCCCATATACCTTTTTCTCAGAGTTGGGCTCTTCTTTGACATGCCTACAGGCTCCATAAACTTTTGGTAGAAGACATAGGCACAGCAAGAAGTCTGTAATGTCAGAGACATGGGATTACACAGCCAGAAACATAATGTGGCACTCCTTTCTTTTTTTAGCCTGTTTTTGAAGGGAAACATTATGTGACTGTGTGCCATCTTTCTTCACAGAGACACCAACTTCCCACAGGTTTCATAAGAATTGGATGAAAGGCAGTGGGACAAACTTTAGTCTCCATAGAGATAAAAGGCTGTGAGTTCAAGCTACCTCTTCTCCTAACCTGCAGCTGGACAGTCAGCCCACAGGCGACTTTATACATAGTGTGAACTATTTCTTGTCTGCCAGGTAGCTAGGAGATGAGTGAGAAAGCTGCAGTACTGTGAATGAGGAGATGAAGGAAATAGGGATTGAAGAGTGTGTCTGTGACCTGAGAAGTCATGGACTCTTTGCTTTGCTATGAGCCGTCAGCAGCCTGACTAAAGAAGTAAAAGAATTTGTTTCTGGAGGATGTAATGGAAGATTTGACAATCACATAGTTCAAGAGCATATCTTCCATAACCCTCATTACAAAAGCATGTCCTGTGTGTTGCAAAAGTGATACAGCAAGATAAGATACTACAACAAGAATGATCTTCAGGATAAGCATGTACACACAAAACTTTCTGATTTCCAATTTCCCTCCAGTTTTAGTTGTATGGCTGAGGGGCCCAAGATGAAAGTGGAGTTACTTGGTTCCCACTACACTTGTGGACAGAGGATGGGCTTTATCTGAGGCTTGATTATGTCTCTCCAATGAACTACAGAAGGAGCCTAGGACAGCCAGCCTACTGCTAGAGGGACATCTGTCAGGTGCCTGACTTTCAATGGGATGACTCTGGGCCATAATGGTTATGTTTCCTATGAGGAAGATGGGGGTCATATGGTTCTGAAAGCAAGCCAAGGAGGCAATCTTGGCACCATAAACCATATGACTACAAACAGGAGAGCAAATATGAGGGTGAAGATGCATGACCAGCTTAAGATGTGTAGCTACACAAGTACCCATGCCAACATAAGGGAGTGAAGAGGAGTGCATGGAGTGAGATGCTCCCTTTCAGTGGCAGCTTAAGCTGACCCTGTAAGGTTACCCTTAGGCAGGTCAGGGGAATGTAGCTGGTGGGGGAAGGAATGAGAATTCACACTGTGCTGTAGCATGGCAGGGAGTTTACCAACTGCTGCACCATCTAACACCAAAGGTACCACATGATGAGATTTGCCATTGCCTTTGATCATGCAGGGCCTCTGTGGGCATTAAGATATTACTTATTGACAAGATTCATTCCCACAGGGTTGCCTGCATGCTGCAGAGCAATGATACCTTGCAAGAGTGTTCAGATTAATGTACCAGTGAAAGCTTTTTATCTCCATCAGGCAGATAATGGGCTTAATTTTCCAGCTTTATTTTTGCTTAATACTGCAACAACTGAATAACAGTACAGAGAGACTATATCATGTACCCATCTGAAGGAGTATTTTGCCATGCTTGTTAGTATGCTGGTCTTCTGTGCATTGTCTGTATTACCTTAGTATGGATGAAGTTGTGAGCACTCTAGCACCACTATCTCCATTAGAGAACATTCAGCTTCAGCTCTACAGGAAAATGCTGCTTTGATGGGAGGGTGAAAGTCCCTGTCACTCTGCCATGCAGAATATCTCCTTTCTTGCTGCTTCTGAACATCCATCATGAGCTTGAGGTGGTGTGCAAAGCAGGGCATGCTGAGAAGCAAATTATCCTGCAGCCCTGCATTTGTCAGATGCTATTAAACAGCAGAGAAAGAGAACAGAGAAGCTGGTGAATCTGTCACATCCTGCTTGTTCAAAAGATTATTGATGATGCATAATTCATCAGAGCATTGGGTTCTGCTGCCAGAGGTGTCCAGTTGCTGCTTCTGTTGCAGATGCCCATACAGTGATGCTCCTTGTTTATGAAAATAACTTCTGTCTTTGTGTCTGCCCATGAGAATTTCAATTAATACACCTAAAGCAGTCAGTTTTGCCTTGGACTCAGATAAAATGTGAAGTGAGAAATGGTACCATCTTAACATTTCTTTGTGTTTCAGAATAGGACTGAAATAGGGAAATATTAACATTTTCTTTGCAACAGAAATCTTCTGAAGTTTCAATTAGGAAATACTATAGTGCTTTTTTCCCCTGACATTATTTATACAGTCATTTTTCATTCCCACAGTTAAAATAGTTCTATTTATTAACCATGAAAAAAATATGGTCCATGAAGTTCAGTTTTGAATTATTTCATTGCTTCCTGATAGCAATTATTTCCTGAAAATAAGGTAGTACTCAATGGGAGTTGCAGTTCAGGTGCTTGGTGCATTCGCTCTGACCCTCTCGTATTGCCTGAGTTACATCTCCTTCAGTGCATCATGCAGTTTGGTCAAATGAAATGTGAAATCTTACTGACTGATACAGTGATAAAGAAATCTAGTCAGTATGGTTTAAGATTGGTTCAGGCACTGGTTTCCAGGAAGCAGCCTACCTCAGCAGGAAAATGGAAGTTGGTGTTGCGAGTCAACAAGAAAAATATTAATGTCAAGTATTTATAGGTTGAATCTGTCCTCTGAGTTTCACAGATAGAAGATCGAAAATGTTGGTGGCTGGAAAATTGAAAATACTGGCCAAGTTTGGAAAGGCACTTTCCCATGCACAAACTGGGGCTGGGATCCAGTCTGCCCAAAATCTCTCTTTGGCAGAGACTCCATCCTAGCTCACATACTTGCCAGGTTTGCCTAACCCTATATATAACTCTTCATTAAGTATCTCCTGGTGAGTCTGAGAGGTCTTTAGCTCCATATCTTGATTCACCAACTCAGGATTAGGAGAGACATTTCCTAAGACCTTCCTAAGCTCTGCTATGTGCTGATTTTAGGTGGTCAGTGGATTTGCAGCTAAGTCCACTGGAGAAGCCTGGAAAATCAGATGTTTGTCAAGACTGCTGAAGGTGGTGACTTCTCCTGAAATAAAAAAAATGGTTGGAGCACTGCCTTGAGAAGGTACAAGTCTTCATGCAAGGCAGCTCCAGAGGCAGTACAACTTCTCACAGCATAAAAGAGGCACCAGCCTACTAAGTCTGGGCCACATAACCCAGTAACCATTCTGCTAGAGCCAGGTGTGCAAGAGTCCTGAGGCTAAAAATCAAATGCAAGAGGGAGACTTCTCTAAGCTAAGGTTATTCAGGTGGCATGGGAGAAAACGCTGCTCATTTCTTCCAGGGACATTTTGCCTCTTGTCCAGTTTAATGTAGAATGTATGCGTACTCCTGGGAGAATGAGTTGTAGCTCCAGTTCCCTGTACCTCCAGATGAGCCTAGCTGCTTCCCAACTGCTAGGGTTGCTGACCTGAAGTTACTCCTGCTTGTGCCTGCTTTGGGCCAGGAGCTCTGCCTTCCTGGCCAGCTGAAGCAAGGATGGTGTTATCAGATAGTGGAATCCCTACGCACCTCTTGGGTGGCGTCTGTGTCCTCAACCCTCCACCCAAAGGGACCCGAGCATTTGACCCACTGCTTCTCACTTCACCCTGGTGTCACCAGATCTCCACTGTTGTCATAGCCCTCTTGCTAGGCATCTCTGGCCAGGGGAGGACTGGGCAGCTCTGGATGCCAAGACAGTTGTGCTCTGAAGACTCCACTGTTCTCCACAAAGTAGGGTGGGAAGAAATTAGGAAGGCAAGATCAATCTCTGCAGGTTTTTCAGAGGCATCAGCCTCTCTTTACAAGCCTAGCAGGTAGCATAGACAACTGGGCTAGACAGACAGGTACCTGTCCTGCCTGTCTTCACAACACACAAGCTTGAATTTCAGTGAAGTCATACGAAATGAGGCAGGCTGGAGCAGACCGACTTGACAGTACCCACTGCTTTCTGTCAGATTATGTTTCTGATTAAAAGATCCTGGTTCCCAGGCAGGGGAAAGAAGGGGGGAAGAACCACAGGATAAGATTGTTACTCTGCTTTACAGGACTTTCTGTTTTCTCCGCTCAGCATTATTGCATCAGCAACAAAATAAAAGTAATACATAGAAAAGGGCCCAGCCAAAGACCAATTATAACACATCAGGGCACCTTCAGCTCCTAGCTTTAGGATCATCAAGTGTGACAGCCCTGCAGCGTTTGGGCTGACAGTTTGCTTTAACCTGTCATGGGTTGTTAATGCTACCAAACAGAGGAGTAGATAGTTTAGAATTATAAAATACTGGTAGCAGTTACCTCTTAGCAATGTTAGTGCTTTGCCAACACAAAGAGAACTAATCCTCTTCTGTCATAGGAAAGAAAAAAATGTAAAAGCTGTGAGAACAGTGGAGCTTATTTTCAAATGGATGCCTCAGCATTTTGATATTTTCTGTGGGATTAACTGGTAACAGAGGAAGGCTAATACATATGCAAAGTTTCATTTGCTTCTGTGACAATTTGCCAGGGGCAAATTGAATGGTGTCATGAGAAATGGTGTCATTTCCCCCCTTCCTTGTCAGCTGTAGCAAAAAAACTTGTTAGAAACATAGAAACAGTTTGCAACTTATCATCACTTCACGGAAACTTTCTCTTAGATCCTTGCCTCACATTTCTGCTTATCTTACGTTTCTCTTTTTTTTACCAAAACAGAAAGGGCTGCCATTTTATAAGCACAAAAGCCACATAATGAAAGGTGGAAAAGTGTTGCAGTAAGAGCATTTTTACTGGCATAAAATAGATACTGAAGCTCTGTCCGTACTGATCTGTTACACTTTCTACCTTCAGCATAGTTGTTGCTAGCTCAAAAAAAAAAAAAAAAAAAAAAAAGGCTGATTTGCTTTGCTGTACATATAACCCTAGATCCTAAGGATGGCTTTGTGCCGTGCTCTGCTGAGGCTGGCTCTGCACGCATCTGGTGCTGATGGGCACAGGCAGCAATGGCTGCAGAATACTAATGCTGAGGCTGGCTCCCACAAGGCTCCACTTTTGAAAGATGCTTTAGCCATTCAGTGTCCATGCACCATGCTGAGCAACAGGATGGTAGAAAGGCCATGCTCAGGGATTCCTTTTTTCAATGCAGAGCAAGAAACCGACAGAAACGATGTCTCTGCTTCACACTGTTGTGCCCAGGCTTCTTTCAGAGCTGCAGTCATCTATATGCATAAATATCAAGGCTGTCACTTGTTGCAGGCTTTGATTACATTTGTGTAACAAAAGAAATGGAGAGAGAAAAGAGCGAAACATCTTCCATTCCAGTCTTGGAAAATGAATGACTGCATAGCTATAGCAATTGCTTTCTTTCTGGTTTTATTAGATCACTGTCCTCTGCAATTTGTTTCCCTTCCTGTCCTGCTGTCCTGTGTAAAGGACTATGAGAGGACCCACACACACACCCCTTTTATCTTTCTTCCACACTGTGACTGTCTACAGGGAATACCTCAAAGCATTACATACCAGTAACAATTGCCACAGAAAAGCCTTTTGCCATATAATGACACAGATTACTTTTTTGCTTCAGTTTTTTTCTTCCATTAACCACCTGACAAAGTCATTCTGCATCATCCATTTCATACAGTGATACAAGAACACTGATGTAATTGTGTTTTTATTATCTACTTGCTTTTCCTATATTTGCCCTAGGCAAAATGCATGCTTGCTATTTGCTCTGCATACTGTATCTTTCTGCTATTTCTAAACTGAGGCTGATGGTATGTTTACCAGTCATCTCTGGAAAGCTATGCAGTTGCATCTAGCTTTTCTCTGGATCTTGTAGCTATTCTGTATTGAAAGACAACTAAAATACATTACTTGTGTAATACTGCTTTTCCATTAAAACAATTGCTGAAGTATCACAGGAATGTTATTCTGGTGCCAGGAAGGAGGAAGGAGAGGTTTGTACTGATTGCCAATAGCAGGGGAAACAGCCTGTGAGACAATCCCCCTATTAAATGTGGTCTGCACAATGAAAAGCTTCGAAGCCTTTCTGGGGCTTTTCACATTTAGGCTTTGTGCCCAGGCTCAGGGTCTCAGACATGGAGGTGGTTTCAGAGCACCACACAGGGGAAACAACTCAGCAAAAAAAATTCAGATTACCTGGATGATTTATTAAACTGTTTTGGGCATCCATTCACATGCAACTTTATTAGCATGCCACTCCAGCAGAACAGAAGCAACAATTTCTCTTCTGCCCTCCAACCGGCCATTGCTCAGCTTTGGAGCTATCAATGAGGTTTTAGGGACAACAAGAGAGAGCCCCTGTGAACATTCCCAAGGCTAACTAGAAGGTTCTTTTTCTCCCCTGAGTAAATGTAATTTTTTGTGCTTCCTGCTCTTGCCAATCTTCCCTAATCTTATAAAAACCGTATAGTCTTGATGGTCTGAAGATATAAACAGTGAAGGTTTTGTAGGGGCAAGTAATATATTTTCCTGAAGAAGGACTTGTGTGCCTGAAGGCCTGTCTTTTTTTTTTCCCAACTGTATCAGTTGGTCTAATAAAAGATATTACCTCTCCCTACAAACTTTGCCTTACTTATTAAACGGTTGCCTTCAGAACACAGAACACTCTTAACTGGGTGGAAAACTCCACCATCAAGGTGATAGAGCAGAATTCAGTGGTGTGATTTCCATGCCCGCAGCCAATTGGCACATGTTAAACCAAGGTGGGATGAACACTGTCCACCCTGATCATCCCACCCATCATTAGTGTCCCTTCCTCCCCCACATTCTATGTCAATATTTTTGTCTTTTCTACCTCTCAGCTGTATGGAGCAGCTCTTTTTGAACACAGAAGCGCACATTGCTTAATGTCTTTCGGGTGCTACCTCAGTAGAAAGAGTAACTTTTATGGTATGCTTGATGAAACCTCTGTCTTCTCATTATTTTGTGGTTGCCATGTCTCTGCACATTGTTTTTAGTTTGAGCTTCATGGTGACATTGAGAGAGCTGGAAAAAAGCCCAGTGTGACCATGTTGACCTTTTCTCCTTTAAGGATCACGTAAATGTTGACAACTCGGCTTCAAATCTTAAAGGATATTTTTCTTTTAATCCTCTCAGGTGAACTTTCAGTCGAAGGCATACAAGACCCATTCCTTGTTAGTGTACATATTATCACAGACCCAGGTGAATCCAGGACTCTTCAGCAAGCCATTGATAAGCTTCTAGCCTGGATCCATCCAGACCTCCAGCTGTTTCGAGTCTCGGAAAGACGAGCACCCAAGAAGCACAGGAAGACAGGTAAGGCTGGTGTTTCCCAGCCAGCCCTTGCCATCATCCTGTTTCTGCAGGAAGAATATGGAGAGGAACCAATTTTGCAGCTCCACAAAACTTTTCAGCAGCCACCTTGGCATTACCACCACACAGAGCAAGTGCATGGGAAGTTCGTCCCTTACATGCCGTGCAGCCAGGACTTTTACACTCTGGCTCCAGAGACTCCTCTGTGGGCCATTCGCCCAGTGCACTACGGGAAAGAAATTATCCGCTTCACTATATACTGCAGGAGTGAAAACTTTGCTGACATTTTGAAGCTGTACGAGTTAATACTCAAAAGACCAGTGTGTCAGAAAAAAGCTGACTTTTGTGTTTTTCCTGTCTATTCTAACATGGAAATAGATATTCAATTTTCTTTAAAAAAGCTTCCGAAGGGCCAGGTGCCAATGCCAACAGAGTCAGCGGTGCTGGAGTTCAGAGTAAAAGATGTGGGGCAGCTTGTGCCTCTCTTGCCCAACCCGTGCAGCCCCATCAGTGAAGGCAGGTGGCAGACGGAAGACCACGATGGAAATCGGATCCTTTTGCAGGTAAGTTCAGCATAAAGAGAAACAGAAGCACATTTACTGGTTTTGTGCAGGAAAGCTTAACCTGCAATGGCAGCAGAAAAGGAGGCTTTTTCTGGTTTTGCTCTACCCCAGGAGAGCAAGCCAGGGCAGCACCAGTAAGGAAAGAACTTGAAACCTCTTCTGTAAGTGTAAAATCAGGAAAGCAGTGATAATACTACCCAGATATAAGTCAAGCTCAGTTTATGTAGAGTGATGTCAGATGAGGTAGCTGTTTAAAAGAATGAGGAGAGAAAGAATTATGAGCCTGAGTGGAGAAATAATGGCTGATGGGTGCAGTTTTATAAGAAATACAGGCACAGAAATAGGTTTCAGTTATGAGATTTCTTTTATGGAAGACAAGCAGAGTCCCTGATGGTACTCATTATTTTCTAGCATCACAGGGTGACAAACTGCATCTCTTTTGCACAGTGATTATCAGGATGCGGTTAGAGGTGGTGAAGGAAAAGAATTGTTCCCTGAAGAGCAGCCTGAGAGAGACATTCCCACAGACTCTCCTTTTGGACTAATCTCAAGTGCTTGTAACCATGTTCTGAAAGAGAGTTTATTTGTTAAGACATCTGTAGGCACCATCTCTGGGCAATGTATCAGCATGCTCTGCTTCACTACACCACATCCGAGGGAGATAAAGGGGATAACAAGCAGCAAGTTTTTTAATAGCTGCCTGTCCTGCAGAGGGGCTATCTGTGGCAATCCAGAACCAGGTTAATGTGCATTCCTACACTGCAGAGGTATTTATTGCTGCTTACAGTTCCAATCTAGGAGCACAAACCCTCACCTTTGGAAGACTGTTGTTCAGATTTCAAAGAAGAGTACTTTGTTTAGAGTGAATTGCATTCATGAAGCTTGTCAAATTGTCTGACCTGGTTTCTGTGGAAGAGGCACTGTGTGTGCCCAGCATAGAGAGAGGTGTGTTCTGCCCCTTGCAGCACAGTTCCACTGGGTTTGTAGCTCCTCGGACTCAAAATCCAAGTGCAAGGGGCATCGGTGCTCCAGTAAATCCTATGCAGGTGGTGGTGAAACCTTTTAATGCCTCTTGGCAGATGCTACCTACAGAGACAGCCCATGCCAGAGCTGAACAGCACATGTGTAGGGCTTAGGAGGCAACTCAGCTTCCTTTCCCATCTACCAAGACAGTTCCCGGTTTGTCAGGGTTACTGCTTGCACTGTGTTAGCCTGAGATTACTTGTAAACTTAAGCTTACAAAAGCCATCACCAGACTTCTACACAGCAACCACACTCGCCTACTCCACTTTTCACTGTTCTTTTTCATAAGGTTTCTGCCATGTTATGCAATTTTGGTTTATGGGATCTTGCAGAAGAGAAGGGTAAAAAAAGCCAACCAACCAACCAACCAACCAAACAATAGGGCTTCTAAATAAGCCTTTTGATTTCAAACCAGCAAATGTTCAGAAATAACAGGTGCCAGGCAGTACAGAGATTAAATTGGTGTTTGTCAAGTAGCAGGCTGAGGTAAACCCTGCAGAAACCATCAGAATAAAATTTTACCTGTATGCACCAAAAGAGGAGAGCAAATCCTGCTAAGTGTGGCCTCCAAGTGCAAATGATCTTCTCTGCTGTGTTCAGTAAGGGTGATGATGCTGAACAGGAAGGCAAAATGGCAAATAGGAAAGAAGTTGCAGAAAGGAAAATTATCACATTTGAAGTGCAGTAAAACAAAATAAGTTTAATATGTACAAAATGGCAGGGGGAGGAATGGGGAGACTTTGGGTCTAAGTTATGTGCTTATGAGGTCATGAGGACTAGGTCCTGGTATACAGGTTTTGAACAAGTCTGTTCAATCAGAAATGGGGCTGTATAACTAAACTGGAGAGGAAACATCCTGCTTGTACTCAGATGACTACAAGCCACCAATGTCCTGCTTGTACTCAGATGACTACAAGCCACCAATGCAACAAAGCCATTAAAAGAAAAGTGCAGTCTCTGCTGTGTACCAGAGTTAGTATCCCGTGAGGTGACTTCAGAGAGGTACACGTACAGGGAAGGGCTCTCACCACATACAGAGGAATGGAGAGACTGTCTCACAAATGGGAACTGAGAAGTAAAGTCATCTAAGGGAATTTCCCAACTGAAGGGAGCTCTGATTGTGCTTGGAAAATATACCTGAAGGTTAAAGGCAGGAATGGGAAAAGGCTGTTTCACTAAATGACTCTTCAAGTACAGGAGCAAAATACTGTTGATAAATAGATTTGACAGTTGTAGATGTTGATGGCCAGCTACGTAACAGCCATCCAGCATATGCGAAAAGGTTAACACCCTAATTCAAGACAGGATGGTCAGTTAAGGAAAAGGGATTGTATTATGGAATCATGGGTTATAGGAAATGCTGGATTTGGTGATCCATGGACTCCCTATGTTCTTTTATTCTTATATTCTTTTAACTCATTCTGAGTTCAAAACAATTATAGTATCTACCTTTTAAAGTGACCTTTGACTTCTCCTTGAGTGCTGATATTAACAGTGTTATCAGTGCCACAGTGTTGGCAATAATTTCCATTTCTTCCCATTTACATGAAGCCTAAACAGTTGCCTCCTAGTATTTTCAGCCCATGTATCAGTTGGCACTTAGTAATCATCAGAATATTTTTATTTAGAGATTTTTATTTTTTAGAGATTAAAATTACCCATTATACCCCAAATGGTAGATAAACGTCCCTGTTAAATTACAGACAGTGTTTAATAGTTGAAGTTTGAATATACCTCCGTGATTAGACTAACAAGATGTGACCTCTGTGTTTTTCTTGGTGTGCTTACAGGGACTTGGATACTGGCCAGCCAGATTGATCCATGTTCTTAACTCATTTTGCAAATGCAATTACGAAGGGGCTTAGATAGAGTCAGTGCAAGAGAAAATAAAGTTCTTCATGGGCAGGATAAATCTGTTCAATACCACAGAACCTATTCCTTCATTTGAAAGGAATCTCTTCAAAATTATTTTGTCACAGTAGCTTTTCCATGCTGGCAAGTTAACTCCAAGGGTGCAGCTATATACCATCTGAGCAAAGGGTAAGCTTCAGTTGGCTTTAGCAAGTGCAAGGCTTAAGAGCATATTTGCATCCTGTGGGAAAACACCCATACTGCTTCACCAGTGCTAAGTCCAGAAGCAGGAGCTCTGGGGACCTCTTGTCAGAGCAGTCCGGATACATATATAATGTAGCTAAGAATATACCATATAACATACAGCACTATACTGAATACACTGGCAGTTTTATAGTTCTTGTCCAAATTCCTGGCAGCTTTTGAGCATTAGCTGAAGTGCTAATGAACTTGCACTCCTGGCAGTGCAGCATTGGAAGCAGGAAAGGTTAATATCTGATAAGACTGGCTTGGCCGTTCATGTCTGGGAAGCAGGGATAGTGAGCAGAAAATGCACGGATGGCTTCTTTAAATTATGAGAATGTCTTTGGATAGGGTAGGAAAAGTAAAATACCATTTTAGCAGAATTTCCTACCTTCTTTGTGTGAGGAGAGACATGCAGGCAAACTTGAGAGGAAGGCGGGCAAATAAATATCTCACCTTGGTAGTGACACAGTGCTTAAGCATAAGACCTACTGCCAGTTTGCATCCCAAAAGGTACCTGAGCTATCCAAAAGTGTCCTGGCAGATTAGACTCAGGACCTACAGGAGGTCTGTACTGTCCTGGAATGTCAGGCAGGCACCCTAGGATATACCAGAATGGACCAAACATCTATATTTAGGCACCTGCTTCACCCTGTAATGACCAATTTCTTGCTGAAATTCCACCACCACCATCTTGAGAACTTCCAGCTTGCTTGAATTAATAGAAGAGATAGGGCAGATCTGAACACAAAGAGGAAGAAAGGCAAGAAAAGCATCAAGGATAAACAAAGGCTCCTTTACAAAAATTAATTTTAGTTTCTTTTTAAACTAATGGAAAGGGTGAACCCTTTTGGACTAAAAATTGATTCAGTCAAGAGAGGGCCTTCAGATGATTTAATTAATCTGTATGTCAATACTTTCCCCCATTTCTAAAACTTATCTACTCTATTTTCTCTTTCCTTTCAGTGCTGTAGGTGTTTGGTTCTTCTTAGTGCTAGTGATGGGATTGGAGGGTTGGACACAGAAAATCTGTCACTAACTCAGATAGGAGGAGAATTTTTAGTTGATTTTCTTCATCCTAAAGGTGCTTTGTCTTTTCTGTTAGCACAGTTGTGTTTCATGGCATAGTAAGGTATTTGATGACTACATATCTAACAAAACCTCTTGAAAGTTAATCTATTTAGCAGTACAAGGCACCCACCTGTTTTAGCTTTGTAAACACTGTACATGCTGCTTTACAAGCATGTTCAATTCAATTTTAAATCAAGTTTGTGCATTTTGCCTTTTGATATGTTGCCCTTCTGAATACGTTTTGCCTTTCAAGACTTATTATGGTGATACCGAGGACTAACCTCTGCCACTTTTTCTTGTGTTGACTTTCCCCTCCCTGAATCAGTCCCACTGGTTTTAATATAGTTAAACACATTGCACTCTCATTGGGCAAGGCAAGCAAAATCAGGGTTCAAGATGCTGTGCTGGCTGGGTTCTGACCTCAGCGGCGCCTTGCTGGCAACACTTAATGCAGATAATGCATAATGAGATCACTATCTGCTTTCTGAAAAAGCAGGTAATGTAAATAGACTTCAGGAACACTCATGGATTTTTTGTGTCAGGCATAGGCAGTCCAAGTGAAGTCAAAAGTGCCTTTCTGTGAGGTTCACCACAGGTTGTTTATGGCATTCCAGTATATTCATCATGAAATTCTTCTGCAGCCCATTGTGATATACAAAGACTCTAAATCCCTCTAGGCTTCACAAAGATTTGTGCAGAGATTATAAATGAGCAGCAGATTAGCCTCAGATGAAAAAATCTCATCTGTTCGAAAGCTAATCTGCTAAATCAATGGTCAGGTTTGCTGTGCATGTTTGTGGTGGGGTCTGAAAAATCTCCCTGTATCTGGAATTTCAGTCAAAATCAACAGGTCATTTTGGATGGAGTCTTTGTCCTCTCATATGGCTGACCCTCTCTTTGGCATCTCTGCCACGTTTGTGCCTGATGCAGGCAAGGCAGCATGGCAGTCTCATGCTCCCCATGGAAGCACTGCCAGGCTGCAGCGAGGTAACAGGCAGTGCAGAAAGCAAGCTGTGAAAAGGCTGAAGATAAGGACTTAAAAAAGAAAAGTGTTCAGAAAATTAAAGCAGATGCAACTTCTTCCACAGCCAAGGGCAGAATTTAGGAGGCAGTAGAAGGCTGTTGTGCTGCAAAGAGTAGCTGCATGTGCATCACATGTCCTCAAGGTATAAAAATAGGTCTTGCTGTTTTCAGCATCCAATGGCACAAAGGGTAATGAAAGATTAGCATCTCCTGCTTGCTTGTCAAGGTTTCTCTGGTGAGCAGACTTTGTGGCACTGTAAGGTTAAAATGAAGAGGAGTGACCACATGAATGCACAGGCTGAACACAGCTCTCCATTTGTCATGCCAGGGTGGTACAAAGGAGCACAGTAAATGGCCTCAGTATGGAGCTAGAAGCTAGTTTGCCAAAGTTTTAGTCCTGACCAAATCATTGAATCTTCTCTGTGATCTCTGACAAGTTACAGAATGTAGATACAGAAAAGTTATTAGTTCACATAATCCAGTTCTCTACAATATAGGATTAGCCTCCTGTAATCTTTATTCAGTAGTATTTCATGAGCTGGAACTTCTGACACTCCATCTGTAGTGCAGTTGTGCAGTCCGGTATTCTCACAGTCAGGAAAGCCATCAGTTATGTTGCTTTAAGATGAAAATACTAAAAAAATTTCCCTTTATTATTTCCTCTTTCTGCTAGTATCATGAAGAGCAGCATTGGAAAATAGATCTTCAATATCATGATGCATCTAAACATAAAAGCACCGAGGTTAGCAAAACCTCCTGTAAACAGAGCTGGTCAGAAAGAAGCTGTGTTAGTGATGTCTCTTGGTTTGCACTGCAGGCAATCATCCTAAGGTCAGATTGTACTTGTCCCCTTCTCCTTGCTGATCCACCATTATCTCCTGCCAGGCCAACTGGCCTTGACTGGGAGCTGTAACCCAGGAGCAGGAATAACAGAAAATACTTTGTATAAAATGAAATGCTTTTATCTGTCTAAAGATCACTAAAAGAGATAGGAAAAAATTTAAAATAAGAAACCCCTAAAACTAATGTCCTACCTAAAGTAAATTTTTCTCATTAGTGTAGGCATGTTCCAAGTTAACCCAGGTACTTCAAGCCATTTAGTTGCACTTCCTTCTGATTTAAACTGGAGAGTTTGTAAATATTAGATAGAGCTCAAAACAACTATTCTTGTATCTGTGCTTTATTGCCAAAGACTTTACCTGTATTAATAAATTAAACATGCTCAGGCACATTTCCTGGCACTTAAATCCCTGACAGGGAGTGGCTTGTGCATGTGCTTGCAAGCCAAGCAGGATACAGCAGATAGATACCTACTATTTTAAAACTGAATCAGACCCAGTATCTCTCAGTAATAGTGACCTGAGAGACCCAATTAAACGACTTTTTTTTAACACATGTCAAAAATTTTGCCAACAAATAAGAATAACAAATTATTACCATCATCTGCATGCATGAGGCTTTTTGCTGGTATGCAAAATACCTCCTCTAAACATCAAAGCAAAATGAACACATGGGAGTTATCTCTGCAGGATTTGGTTCAGCTTCAGATTGTAGTCATCTAAACCTGACGTCTATCCAAGTATTTTTGTGGGAGCTACAGTCTGCATTCTCACTGTCATTGATGGGTATGTACTCAGTACAGACCAAGGACCTAGAAAGTAGTTCAGCTAGCCAGACACAAGAATTTTCTTCAGAGAAAGCTGAATTTCTCTCCTGACTCCATTGACTGTATTAACTAGATAACTAAATCCTACCTGTGATGTCTGATACCTATCATATATATATATATATATATATATGCCTTCTCTTTACAGAGAGGGTGGTCAGGGACTGGAAAAGGCTGATTAGGGAAGTGATGCAATCACCATCCCTGGAAGTGCTCACAAACCATGTAGGTGAGTGACATGCTTTAGTGGTGGCCTTGGCAGTCCTGGGGTAAAGGTTGGACTTGATCTTAAAGGTCTTTTCCAACCTAGTTGATTCTATAATTATATATATATATAAATTATATATATATTTTTATATATATATATATATATATATATAAAGAGGGCATGGTCTGCACAAGGTAAAGGCAAGGCTTTTGTGCTGCCTGCAGAACTCTCCCCACTGCAAGTGTTGGATCAGTTCACAAAAGCCTTGTGTTTTCAGGTGCAGTTTTGTTCACACTCTTAACCGGTACTTGTGCTCCCAAAGGCCTCCTTACCTTTACATGAACAAGAAGACTGTACTTGTGTGGGTCCTTGGTTTCTTTGGATATTCGATCTACCAGATTATCAACTAAGTCTACAAAAACACAAGAATATAGTATGAAAATAACCAATGCTCACTCAATCCAGGATTTTCTCTCCAAGAGGTAGGAGAAGTTTTAGAAGGTGTTTCTGTTGATTTCTTGTTGACCAAGCATAATGGTTGAGTCCCTATAATGTATCTAGTATCAGAGTTACCACAGAGGAGAAAAAAAAATAGTACCTTTGGTTAATATAAACACGATAGAATAAGAAGTGATTTCTTATACAAACCCATCAAAAGTGTTCAATGACTTGGTTGTGTATTTTCAGCATATTATATTGTTATTGCTGGCTTACCCAAAAATGTCTTCAGTTAAGAACCAGCTGGCATTTTCTTCCAGGCACAAGCCTTCTATGTTGTAAAGTAATTTTTTAAACAAATTAACTCACATCTTACATAAATCAAATAATGTTGTGTGAGAGGTCTAAAGTAATTTCTGGTTAATGTTTTGTTGACAGCTTGACTCATTTTATTTGACTTGTATTAAATTTCTTATCAGTTAATGAAAGTGCTACACTACTGTAGTTAATTTCCCCATTAATTCATTTAGTTCCTTGTGGCATTGAGGAAAATAGCTTATTATATTATACAGAAATAAGTTATGAACTAACATACCTCATTACAGATACATTGGTATATATATATTCATCTACAATGCCAAAATGAACTCCTATGGTTTGGCTGTCCTAGAAATCACCTCTATCTAGGCAATCATGGATAAGCAAAACATTTTTTGCAGATGTGAAAATCCTTTTTTGCTTATAAAATCACTGCAATAAAAACCAGAAGATGGTTATGGCAGATCTGGGTCACTAAGACAATGTGATGTGCGCTACCAAGATGTTAGAAGCAGCAATGTATAGAGTCCTTTTAGAGCCAGGGGATGCAAAGAATTTCCTTGGTTACCAGGGTCTCATCCCTTTTAGTCATAGAATCATAGAATAGTTAGGGTTGGAAAGGACCTTAAGATCATCGAGTTCTAACCCCCCTGCCATAAGCAGGGACACCTCACACTAAACCATGCCACCCAAGGCTTCGTCCAACCTGGCCTTGAATGGATGGAGCACACATGACTTCCTTGGGCAGCCCATTCCAGTGCCTCACCACCCTAACAGGAAAGAATTTTTTCCTTATATCCAATCTAAACCTCCCCTGTTTAAGTTTTAACCCATTACCCCTAGTCATGTCATATAATCTCTGGTAAAATGATCAAGCTCCACCTTTATCCATTACTTGCCCCAGAAGACTCTTCTACTTGTGTTGTGATTAGAAAGCTTTTATTAGTTTGTGGTTCAGGGTTTTTAATGGGATTTTTTTTTTTCCTTGTGGCTGCATCTTTGTCAGTTTGAATTTATTCTTTTTCACATGGCATAATTTGAGTCATGTGCAGCATTCTGGATGAGGCCTTAGCGTTGTTCTCTATAGTGCATTAATATTTTTTTAACTCATTGGGACTCCATAGAATAATGTTTGTCACAGTCTTCATTTTAATAGCACATAGCAACTTAGATACCTGGTTGTTTCTCTTCGGTTGCTTCCAACTGACAAGTCCCATAGATGAGATTACTAGATATGATCTTGCACTTTGACCCATTAGTTCCTGTCCCTTCTGTGACAGAAATCTAGCATTTTGTGTTATGTGAGCAATTCCAGTAAGAAGAATTTAAATTAAACTTTTTAAAATTCAAACTTATAAAAACCTTACTGAGATAAGTGGGTTGATGAATAACCTTATGACTGCTCAAACACTAGGGCCTCAGTACAGTTACCCACACATCGGTGCCTAATCCCATAGGAAGGCCACCTGGCCTCCAGCTGCTTCCTGAGAAGGATGTTGGTTCCCCATTTGTCACAGCTGCTGTCCCTGTTCAAATCCTCAAGTATCTGGTGGGCAGACAACCGAATCCTGCGCTGGGGCTGAGATTCAGGTCCAGACTGAAGCCTTAACCACCAGGTTAGGTCTTCACAGTCTAGGTAGCTACAAGCAAATTAGATGTCTGTGCTTAAAATCATTACAAGGTAGTTAATATAGCAAGTTGGTTCTAGAGCACATTGCTCAGCTATCCAGATGTGAAAGAGTTGAAAGAAATAAGAATTCCCATTGAGAAGTCAGAGAATGAGGGTGCTTGCTAAAGGCTTTTTGACATTTCAGAGGAAAAAATAAAACAGTTGCACCACAGTAAGGAGGAAATGAGAAATTAGAATGATGGTAACATACATCTCCCATTTCTTCATTTCTGTTCTTTAGCTACCCACTAGGGCAGTAATGTTGGAAGACAGAATCTGAATTAATCTGAACAAGTCAATAGGAAGTGAGAATTCCAAGCTAGTGTAATTCAGCCCACAAAGCAGGGCTCTTCTACCATTTATTCTTGTTGTCTTCAAGGCTCCTTATGTAAATATTTGGGATTTTGGCAGAGTACTTTCTCTTGTTATTGAACTGAAACATTTGTTGCAAGCATACTGAATGAAGTCTGCTTCATAATTATTTGCAGTAACAACTCAGCAACAGAGACTTACAGTTGTAAGACTGCCAATTCTGTATTAATGTGATCTTCTTTTCTCCCTCTCCCGGCTGCAGCAAGCACGCAGTTGGTGTAGGAAGTCTGCAAAGCAGAGCAAGCAACCATATCTATCTGTGTCAACAGATTCTTGCTTCACCACACTGCCAGCCTTTCTTCCTCAGAGCCACCGATCTGTACCTGAGCAACCAAAAGAAATGGGTCAAAACAAGGCACATCACACAAACAGCCTTGGTCATTATCTTGGTTTCTCCCAGCAGGACTTGAGACACAGTGGTCGAGGAGACTTCACACGCAGATGCAGCAGTGCCTCCAGCATTTCATGGTCATTTCAGCGAAGCAAGTCTCTGTTCTGCTTGCCCACAGTGAACTCCTCTTCAGCCTCAGAGACTTCTCATTTCAGCGAACCATTTCAGTTTTTAAATACTGGGTCACCTGCAACTAGGTTAAAAACATGGAGATGCAGCCACAGGCTTAACATTGATGACTTGGAGGGTGCCCAGGAGACTGATGTAGACACAGGGATGAAGCTGTCCTTCTCCGACCTGTCTGTGGTCTCTGCATACTCTGCTCTTAATGGATTTTTCAGTGACTTGGAAGCCTCTCTTCCCCCACAGAAACAAAGTGTCAGTAAGGCTAAACAGGCAGCCACCGGTGGAAGGCCTCTATCAGCTATGTACAATACCTTTGAGTCAGTTGATTCTTCAATGCCTCCTCTATCTGAATGGTCTTCCAGCTCATTCACATCAGCATCTCTCTCCAAGCAGCACGAACAGTTCCAAAGAGCAGCTCCTTGTTCTCAGGATGATGGTGGAAGTGTTTGCCCAGTTTCATCAGTTAATGAAGAAGAATTTTACATCTGAGGTGTCTATATTTTACACTTTCTAGGGCAAACGTGTTCTACTTGTGAACGACAGCAGAGGACCCAGCTTGAGCTTGAAGATGGTTCTTTGCTGAGGAGGAGTTGATGCAGCAAATAATGCTAAATATTTGAAGAAAACAGATCCCTCAGAGATGGGTGTCCCCAGCCTATGTACAGTGAAGTAGTCTGAGCCTGCACCCTCTACATTTGTACTGGAGAAGATGATCAGCACTGAGGCTTCTCCACAGCAGTGCAAGGTGGAAGGTTGCTATGACTGACCTTTGATGGTGACACAATGCCAGAAAAAGCACATAATAATACATTTTTCTTTTGCAGAAAAGGAAGAGTAATTTGTGACACCAAACTGCTTTGACTTTTCTGAGAAATTCCCTTAACTCAAGAAAGATGGAAGGAGAAAGGGGTCTTCTTTCTCTTTCACAAGTTCCAAAGGCAGCTCTAAGCACAGCAGGTCCCAGTAGCACATCTCCAGTAGAGTCAGACAAGAAGTTTTCTGTGAGGACACACACAGTTCCTTCTAATTTCAGAGAGCTGGCAGTTGTGAGGGGGGTGAGAAGTTTCATTCCTTCCACAGGAAAGACGAAGCTCTGCTATATCCAATGATAGTCCAGGATGAGGAAAGTGCCAAAAGGGGAAACCTTACAGAACATTTTCAACTCATATCCTTTCCAGCAGGAAAGAAGCCATCTGGGCTATTGTCTGAACCCTGTGGACAGTGGTAACCCAAGTAAACCACTTATAATCTAGGCAGTACAGAGTTTACCTTTTTGGAATACAAATCAAGGAAGATAACCCATCATTTTTATACACTGCTACATCACTAGTCCCAAATATATAGCAGCTCCTTATTTTTTAAGGGATTGTTATTTTTCTGCTAAAAATAATTAATGTGGAAACTTATTCTTTGTATTTCCAGTTCAAGCATACTCCTCTCTCAAACACCTCTCTCCAAAGAGAGAACAAGTCAAATTTTAATGGATTGTCAAGTAAATTTTTGAGTACATGTTCTTGGTAACTTGTTTTGCTCCAATTAATTTGGTATTAAAAGCAAAAGGTAAATTAAAAGCTGTTACTATGACAGCTAAGTACTTTCACTGGGATTTAAGTTGTATAGACAGATTGCATCATGAAGAGTTGCATTTTTGGCAGAAAAGAGGCACTGATTGTAGCTCTGATCTGATCAACGAGGAAATGAACATTTTAAAATGTGTATGTGTAATGCTGTATGTAAACTATATACAGGTACAAATGCTGAAGACTTGCCATGATGGCATTGTGGTGGATAGAATAAAAATGAATTTGTGGAGTTTGCTATATTACCAGGCAGTTTTAATCAGAAGAATTGCTGATTTGGGGGAAAAAATAAAAATAGAAGAGCTCATACATACTCTAAATAACAGATACAAAAAATGGAACAGTTTTTTCCTGTTCCCCTGGCTCATTTAAGTAAATGCACAGTTTGTACAAACAATTCTGGAAGGAAGCCTGGGAGAAACTGAGTACAGGTTTATAGGAAGGAGGGGGAATTCCATTAAACCTCCACCCCCAAACCAGAACAGGCCAGAGAGACAATCAAGAGTCAGGATACTACTCCTCAAGGCTTTTTCCATTTGCTGTCATTTTCTCCACACAAAGAGGCATCAGGCTGAAGTCCAAGGCTCCTCTCTGTGGGATGCTATCATAACATGTACCAGAGGTAGATACTGTCCTTTGTGCTAAACACAGTGTATAAATAGAAGAAATCTATTCAAGCTCTAAAAGAACAGCCTTCTCCCACTCTCCCAAGCTGTTTAGGCTTACTGCAGTTTTGAGTAAACTGTTCTCTTAAGAAATACCTGGAAGCAGAAACAGCACCAATTGAGGATTTGTCATGATGTGCATGTGTTTACTTCTCTATGCTCCTTCAGAGTCCACACAGCCTTTCCTCTGACTTTCCTGGCCTTTTGGTCAAACCCCCTCTGAACAAGTGGACCCAATTTATGCAGGGTTGTGCTCCACATTATTGTTTTCACCCTGTCAAAATACATGGAAGACACTGTGAGGTTAGCCCAGCAGCTTTTCGTATCAGCTTGCAGTTCACCATACAAGCAGTGATGCCTATGACAGTCAGGCTGCACAGATTTAAACTTCTGATTCCCTATTTTCTGTCATATTTGTGGTAGTACAAAAATAAACGATGAAATAACATTGCAAATTTATGGGACAGCCATTTTATCTACACTAGTCACTTCCAGATATGACAACCAACAGGATAAATTTTGTTCAAATCTGATAAAAATTACACTGTTCATTATTTGCAACAGAAAAATAAAAAGCCTTTTCACAGTGTTTTAATAACATAGATAACATTTGATCTGAACATGAAATCAAAAACTGGTTTGAGCTGATGCATGTTTGATCCTGGCATTATGCCAATATTCAGACTCCTGACAAAAGCTGATTGGGGCTTTTAATGAAGAGGAGGCTTTGAAACATCTTTCTGCCTAGCATGTGCCTCTGCAAGAAGGGGATCAGCACGTCTGGGTGCTGTCTTCTGACACAGCAGGAAACACTGGTACTGGAGCTCTACAAACAAGCACAGGGTAGCTCAAGTGTCAGTCATGAGGCTCATGTGTGGCATTAACTGGCAGTTTCACAACCATCTCAATTCCAAATTTTACCATGTTAATTCTAAGGGGAAGGAAGCCAAATGAGCTTTCATAGACTCTGAATTTATGCTGTCTCCACTGCGTTTAATTGTTTACATTCATGGTGCTTGTAACCAAATTTTGCAATAACTGAGTGTCATACTGTCAGGAAAACCAGAGATGATCGTGTACAGAAAACTTTTTGTCTATAATAAAGGAAGCAAGATTTTGAAGAGGTTCACTGAAATTTGTTAATCTCTTGCCTTTATTTAAGAAGGGGCTGATCTCTTCAGAGAACATGCACAAGTTTCATGGCATTTACTTATTGTTTTGGTTAAATTATGAACAATGCCATTTCAGATCTATAGGTTTCCCCTGAAATTTCTCACCCCAGAATGCATTGCTTCTGTGAAATAAAATAAAAATGAAAAGTCAGTTACTTTTAATCTTCTACATGTTCATTTATGAAGTGCTGCAGAATTACCAACTGTTTAACCAGGCTTCAAACTGACTGCAGTGACACAAGCTCTCCAGCTCTTGGCAGTGTGTGTCAGTGGGATAATTACAAAATAAGCATAGCAAAAGTGTTTTTATGTTGGACTCAGCTTTGCCTCTGCAGGCCAGATCTTCTGATTCTCACTGTGGTGATGTAAATCATTTGCACCAGTAAAGCTGAATGATAAAACAGAAGATGCAACACATACTGGTAATCTTGCATACTTACATCCCATCTTAAATTGTTTTGTGTATGTTGGTCTTCAAAGTAGTCCTTCCTTCTTATTTCCATCAGTGTGTGGTGTTACACATTTCTTTATTCCCATCATGGGACATGTTTGTATGTCACCATTACATTGTATATGCAAAGCTATGTGGGTTTGGCTTTGTTTAGTTTTTATGGTTTAACATTTTGGGTTTTATATATGTTTATGTGGCAGTTATAGAGTTGTAGAAACATCAGGATTTGGAAGAGGCCTCTGGAGGTTCTCTAGTTCAAAGTGCCTGCTGAAAGAAGCCACAAAGCTGCTCAAACCTCAAAGCTTTGAAGTTAAATCTTTTTACGATTTTGTCTGGTCATGTTTAAAAATATCCAAAGGTGGCAATTTCACAGTATCACTGGACAGCGTGTGCCAGGGCTCAGCCATTGTCATGGTGTAGAATTGTATCCTAATCTACAGTCAGAATTCCCCATGTTTTGTGGTCTTTCCCTCTTGTTGTTTTGCTGTGTACCTCTGAGAAACTCTGGCCCTGTCTTCTCTGTAGTTCCCCCGTTAGGTGCTGAAAGACTGCAGTTGTTCCTGTAGCCTCTTCTTGTGCAGCATATGCTCTAGCTCCCTGACCATCTGAACTCACTCCAGTTTGTCAGTATCTCTCTCATACTGGGGAACCAAAAACTGTATGCAGCCCTCTGAATGTGGTTTGAGGAGTGCTCAGTAGGCAGGAAGAATGATTTCCATCAACCTGATGGCAACTCCCTGGCTTATACTACCCAGTATGTTGCTGGCCTTATCACTGCAAGGGTTCACTGCTTAACTGTGTTCAACCTGCTATTCAGTGGGACCCAAGGTCCTTTTCTGCAGAGCAGTTCACAACCCACTAGGTGGTTAGCTTCTGCTGTACCAGGTTAGTCCATACAAGGTGCAGGACTTGCACTTGTCTTTATTGAACTTCTTGAGGTTCTCATTGGCACCTTCCACCAGCGAGTGAAGGTCTGTGAATGGCAGCCCTGCCCTTCAGTGTATCAGTCACTCCCCCCAGTTGGAGGGGAGTGACTGGAGAGTCAAAACATAAAAACTGCATCAGCTACTAAGAAGGAGAAAAACTGACTGCTACTGCTGAACTCAGGACAGTAATTCACCCACATTGTAGTACACCAGTCTAGTCCACGTTTCCTTGACTTGGCTGTAAGGGTACTGAGGGATACTATGCTGAAAGCCTTGATAAAGTCAAAGAAAATTATATTCACTGTTATTTCTCCACCCACCAAAGAAGCCATCTCATTAAAGGTGGCAATCAGGTTAGTTAAGCATGACTTACCATTACGTGAGAACCCACTTGAAGTGTTGTGTGCAATTCTGGTGTCTTCAACATAAAAAGGACATGGAACTGTTGGAACAAGTGCAGAGGAGGGCCACGAAGATGATCAGGGGGCTGGAGCATCTCCTGTATGAAGACAGGCTGAGAAAGTTGGGGCTGTTCAGCGTAGAGAAGAGAAGGCTATGTGGAGGCCTCATAGCAGCCTTCCAGTATCTGAAGGGGGCCTATAGGGATGCTGGGGATAGACTCATCATTAGGGACTGTAATGACAGGACAAGGGGGAATAGGTTTAAACTAAAGCAGGGGAAGTTTAGATTGGATATAAGGAAGAAGTTATTTACTGTGAGGGCAGTGAAGCACTGGAACAGGATACCCAAAGAAGTGGTAAATGCTCTGTCCCTGGCAGTGTTCAAGGCCAGGTTGGACAGAGCCTTGGGCAGCATGATCTAGTGCAAGGCATCCCTGCCCATGGCAGGGGGATTGGAACCTGATGATCTTAAGGTCCTTTCCAACCCTAACCATTCTATGATAAATACATGCTGGATCACCTTCTTGTCCATTTTGAGTGTAGAAATGGCTTTGAGGATTTCTTGATAATCTTACAGGGGACTGAGGTTAGACTGATCAGCCTGTGGTTCACCAGATCATCCTTCTTGTCTGTCTTTAAGTAGGTTGTGACGTTTTCTTTCTTCCAGCCATCTAGAACTTCACTGATCACAAATCTTTCAAAACTGATAGAAGTTTCACAGTGACATTGGCTAGTTCCTTTGGCACTGTCAGATGTAGTATGTCCAGTCTCATGGACTTGTATATGTCCAGCTTATTGCATCCCTGACTCAGTCTGCTAGTGTCATTAGTAACTTTCTCCTCCAAGCTTTGCTACTCAATGCAGACACACCTTGTGAGTAAACATCTTGTGAGTGAAGACAGGTTTTTCCAACTGAGAACATTTTCCAGTTACAGAAGGCAGGAACTGGTCTTGTCTGTTCTGAACCAGTTTCCAGTTGCTCAAAGAAGCCTTTGCTTGTCTTCTCTTCTTGATTGACTAGGTTGTGAGAGATGCATACAATAATATCCTTACTAGGAGCTTTTCCTGACCCATGAGCCCTTGGCTGTCTCATCCTCTGTTCCCTCATAAAGTGATGCTACTCAGTTGCCTAGAAAACTAGTTGCCCACCACCATCTGCTGTCATTTCCTAAAGAACCTGTATCCCCCCATGGCAGCTCTAGTTACACAGCTGTCTCATTATATCTGGTTTTACATCCTGAGAGTGTTGAGGTCTTTCAGGAGTGATTTTCAAGTTCAGCAGCATGAGCATTGGCTCTGGACAGTCCATCTGCCCAGGACAGTTGAGCTACCTTTGTGTTTGGTGAGACAGTCACATCTCACAAAGGGCTTTGGAAACAGAGTAAAACTGTGGGTGTGTTAACTATTGAAGAAATCAGGATATTGGAACACATTGGTGTTTTCAGTGGCTGGTATCAGCAAGGAGATGAGCTCTTGTGATCCTGTACAGAAGCTTTTGAGTCCTGAAGTTTCATGCTAAGGTAGCAAGCAGTGGCCTAGCTTGGATACCTGAACTGCCTACATGAGACCACATCTAAAGGCTATACAAATGATTGCGTGGCTCAGGAAGACCTGAGGTGCAATAGATGATGCTTTTGTAAATGATTTTCCTCTCTTGAACTGTTCAATAGCTTTCTGAGCTCATTTAACATCTTCAGCAGCCTCTGGCAGGGAGTTCCACTGCTGCATGTGAAACTACTACCTGTTGTACAGGAAAGGTTATCTGCCAAACTTGTCACCTGCTAACTCCATTTGATACCACCTATGTTTGCTTTAGGGAGAGGCAGTAACAATTTTCAGGCTATTCATGGCTTTATGGATTTCTATAAAACCTCTGATCTCTCCTTTCAAGCTGTGAAGTCCTAATCTTGTTGGTTATTCTTTAAGGGAAAACCATTCCATGCTTTTGATCATTCTTGATACTCTTCTGTATTATTTTTTTTCCCTTATTCTACTATGTGTTTTTTGAGCTGGGAGGTCCATAACCATGTACAGTTTTGGAGATGTAGATGCACAGTGAATTTACAGAATGGCTTGAAGGTGTTTTCTATTTTATTCTCTGCTCCTTTCCTAGTAATGTGACTTGCTGCTTCGTCTGTGTCAGAGCACTGACCTGCACCTTTCATAGATCCTTATGTAGCCAAAAGGTCTAACTCCCAAGCAGTAAAAGTCAGTTCGGAGCCTGCTATCATGTATGCAAAATTAGATTTTTTTTTTATGCAATTAATTTTAGAATTGGCTATATTGATCTCCTTTTTATTGCCCAGTTGCTGTGTATTGTGAGACTACTCTGCAACTTTCCCAGTTGTCCATCATCTTTTCTATCTTGGATGCTTAATAACACCAACAAATTCCCTGCTCACAAAGTCCCCCTTTTTCCAGGTTTAAGTCATGCTGAACAATATAAGCTTGAGTACAAATCCCTGCATGACTCCACTGCCAATCTCCTTCCACTGCAGAACTGGCTATTTATTTCTACCTTCTGTTTCCTGCCTTTTAATCAGTCCTTTATTCACATAACCTTCCCTCGTAAACCATCACAGCATGTCTTCAAAAGACTCTGATGAAGCACTTTGGAAAACTGTTCTTAGTTGTACACCTCTTTGTTGATGCCTTCCGAAGCCTCTAATAAATTTACGAGGAGTGATTTCCCTTCATAAAACCATTCTGACTCTTACCCAAACAAAATTATTTGTGTTCAGATAATGAATTGTGTCTCATCTGAGCCTAAGTGTCATTTGAGTACAGAGCAATCCTCCCTATGGCATCTTGTCCCAGCTTCCAGGACTTAACATAGTGTACATTGCTAAATTTACACAGAATCCAGACTTCCTGAGCCAAAAGCTGTGTTTAGATCACTGTGTGACCAACTGCTACATTGTGCTACCAAAGGATTTATCCTGTATCAATTTTGTCAAATTTCCTGTTAAACCTCTTTTTATTGCTCGGGTTTGCACAGCACTTCGCGGCAATAACACCCTTGAATTCATGCCCCTCGGGAGAAGATAGTCACATTTATTTGCAGCCTTCACCCAGATAATTTCACTGAGCACATTCTGTTCCAGGAGAAGTCAATACAGAGTGCTGGGCAATGTAACTTCAGTACCTGGAAAGGATCCTGTCACCCTGAGCCCAGGCATAAACAGGTTATGAGGTAACTGGGAGGAAATGTCCTGCATTTGTGCATGTTGGGGAGGAATCCAACTGCTTGATGTGTAAAGCCCTGCACAGTGTTGTAAATCCTGTGATGGGAAATGTCTACAGTGGTAAATGGAAGAGAAACAGGGAGAAGGTTCAGACACTGGACTGTTCAGTTGCCTGTTGGCTCTGTTTTGGACCTCTTCAAGCAGCATTCTCCAAAACACTGTCCGGTGCCATTCACACCAAGGACTGTTCCCATTATGGAAGGAACTACACCAAGCAGGGAGTTCTCTGTCTCCAACACTTTCCCACCTGACTTTGCATCTTCCTGTCCTCCCCCATGCCCTTGGGTAACCCACAGGGCATGAAACTTACCCCCCACCCCCTCAGGGTCATGCGGTAAGAACACCTCTCAGCTGGGCTTTAACTTAGTCCTGACTTCATTTAGGATAACAACCTCCCTTGTGAAATGGAGTAATTGTGTGCTAGAGCCGTAAGGATCCCACAGCAGTCCAGGAGGGAAACCAGGCCAGCTGCTTGCGGTATGTTTGTGACCAATGGGACAGCTCTGAAGGGTGTGGACACAAGTCATACAGTGCTCATACAGGCTGGCTTTGGAGCTGGAGATCGATATTCAGCCTGTTCTTATTTAGCAGTTTACAGATAGACAGTGTTGCTTCAGTTTGTTCACAGAAAGGGCATCTGGAGTCTTTGAGAGCTTCACAATTAAACAGGCATACCCTGTCTCTGCTTTGACTCAGCCTTTTGCATTAAGTGCAGTTATCTTTAGAATCAGTTTTTAATCACTTTTCTCCAGAATATATAAGGCATAAAATGTGAAATAGCTTGGTAGGTGGAGGCCATGAATCCAATCTGCCCATGGTAAATAAAACCTGCTAACCATTAGTACATGATGAAATGACGGTGGAAAAGGATTAGCCAACACTGACCAGTCAGTAAAAGAAGTGCCCTGTTCACATCTCCGTGACTGCAGAGTGCCTGTATGTTGTGACAGGATCACAGCAATGCGGTGCGCTCTGGTTTCGTGTGTTCCTGGCTGGGAAGCCGCTAGCCTGCAAAAGTGGCTAGTGCCCTCTCGTGGTTTCCATGCACACGAGTGTCAGCGCAGGGACCTGCCAGCCCAGGCTGGTGGCGGGGCACCCAGCGGGGACCCTGCAGGCCCTGGCACCGTGCACCCCACAGCATGGGATGTGCCGACGTCCCATGGTCATAGGGTATGGGGTGAACGTGGTGAAGTTTGCTTCACCGTGCAGTAGAAAGCAAGCCTTGCTCCAGCCGTATCCACCAAGACCAGCCTGCCCTGCATCCTCTATGTCCTGCAGGTCAGTGTTTGCTGCTGACAGTGCCTGTGCTGGGTTGCTACCCTGCCACCATGCTTTCCTTTCCATCACACAGAGCAGACATGGATCTCTTAGAGCAGGTCTATATGAGGCCACACAAACGGTCAGAGGGCTGGAACACTTCTGCTATAGAGAAAGGCTGAGATACTAAACAATCCCTTTTAGCCTGCAGAATAGAAGGCTCCAGGGAGACCTTATTGCAGCCTTTCAGGGCTTATGAGAAGGATGGAAAAACTTTCTATCAGGGCCTGTAGGGGCCCTGGTAAAGGACTAGAACAAGGAGTAATGTCTTTAAACTAAAAAAAGGATAGATTTAGATTGGTAACAATAATTATTTTTATGATGAGAACAAGGCAGGACACTGGAACAGGCTGCCCAGAGAAGCTGTGGATGCTCTGTAATTGGGAGTGTTCAAGCTCAGATCAGAAGGTGCTTTGAACAATCCAATGTAGCAGAAGGTGTCTCTAGCCATTGCAGGGGGTCTGGAACTGAATGATCTTTAAAGGTCCCTTCCAACCCAGGTCATTCTATGAATCTGTGAAAGCTGGGAAGCTGAATAACCCAGCAGCTTCATGATACAAACAGACCCAAACAGCTCTGCCTTGTCATTTTGCTGTGTCCGAGCTGCGGCAAGGAGGTGGCTACAGCCCATGGGGCAACCACTCAGGCTGTGCTTGGGATGGAGCTGAGCATCTGCTGCTAGCAAGACCCTGAGCACAAGGTGGTAAGCTGTATGGCTGTCATAAATTCCACTATTTACTTTGATGAAATGTTGGCTCTCCTGGTACGGAGATATCCTGCTCAGTATGACCCAACTCCTGCAAAGACAATGCTTCCTGTGAGGTTAGCAGTGCCACCAGAGTGCTTCTGCTCCCCAGGTGTCATGAACTCAGTGACAGGGCCTCCTGGGACAGACACAGTGGAGGAATGCAACACACAATACCAGTTTTATAACTCCTCCTACTCTGGTGAATGAACAGCCATCTTTTTGCAGTTCACATGTTCTGTTGCATGGACAGATTTAGTTTTGTAACTGGACTGTTATTGGGAGCAGTGTTCTTTTCACACAGTTTGCTGTGCCATGGCTATGGGTCCCACTTCTTCCCATTCTGTTCGGGTGAGTTTGGTCACAAGAAAGCAAAGCTTTCGTTAATAACTCTGTGGCTCTGCTCGTGGGTTTTGCCTAGGTACCAACATTCCCTTGTTGCTCCACATACAGCCACAGAAATGCAGCCTCTGCCCTCAAGTTTCTTTCCCCAGCACTTTGCTGCCTTGCTTTCTTTCAGAAGTTGATTGCACTGAGGGTTTCCCACACGACAGTTGCGGATGTTCGTTACCACCCTGCCACGTATATAGAGACTATGATAGAAATCTTGAAAAGGCATTTCAAGGCTGCTTATGGCAGCAGTAGGAGCAACCACTGCTGGGGCTACTGCAGTAGGTAGGAGATGGGGAGGCAAGAACTGTTAATGAGGTCAGGGGGACCCTCAGGCTGCTGGGAGAAGCCAGAGGGCAGGAGATGAGGAAAGAGATAGGATTCAGCACCTTGCACCCTTTTCCCAGCCCCAGATGGTGCACCAGCTCCAGGCATACAGGGCCATGCAAGACCTTGCTCTTCAAGGCATTGGTGTGTGATATGGAGATGATGTAGAAGAGCTACAAGCCCCAGCAGCTGAGGACACTGAAGCTGGAAGGTTGCCAGCAGGGCCTGAATGCACAATGTGTTTTCCAGGTTTCCAGGACAACCTTTGCTCAGAGCTGACAGGCTGGTTTGCTGTTTGAATGCCTTCCTTTGCAGACAAGTGTCCACCAATTCATGCTGCTTGTCCCCTCGGGCACTCCTTTTCCCTGTCCTTCCTTTGCTTCCCTTCACTTTCCCTTTCCTTTCTCTTTCCACTCAGCTCACCCATTTCCTTCACAAAACATCAGGCCCATAAACATCACTGTTAGTACAGCACTAACCCCTCCTTGGCCAATGCAAGCTAGAGGTGCTTCTGCTCTGCCCAGTCTCCCATTCCCCAACACATCCCCTGTCTCGTCTCTTAAGACAGGACCCAAGTCTGGGACTGCATTATGTCCAGAATGAAGCAGGACAAGACCCAGGCTCCTTTTCTTTTGCCCACTCCTCTCCTTAGCATCTCCTTACTAAATCGATGGGATTTGATACTTACCTTATCTCCAGCACACTGCAGAGTTCAAAACTCTGCTTTCAGCATCACTGGGAATGATTCAGTGACATGATAAGTATGCGGCTGCAAGTGTGGCCTGCTCTTTTCTGCACATGGATGCTCGTTATCTGTTAGACATACCAGGTCAATGGAACTTTTTCTGATGCTGTGAGTTTTGGTAGATGGTCTAAAGAAAACCTGGCTGTTCTCTGAGTGACAGCTGTCTTGCAGCCCTGACACCAATGAAGAGCATAGCAAGATGGAATAGGTTTTTGCCCCAAGCCTTCTCTGCTAATGTGGTAAGTTTGGCAGCATCATTTGGAGAAGTGAATTAATCATATTGAAGTTGTTTATAAAAGAGACTTGGGCGGGAGGAGAAAGAATGTGTGAATCCATGTTGGTTATTTTGAAGCCATAAACAAGTAACATCAGAAAAGAATTTGACAGCCATATGGACTTTCAGAAGTGTGAAATCTTCTGAAAATGATATGCAATCATAAAGATGGGCATGAGAAAAAAAAATGACTTGAGATATGGATGGAGGTGAAGTATAGACAGGGGACTGCAATCTGTGATACAGGAATTAAGATTCTGGGTACATGAGAAGAATTCTATATAGAAAACAAGTACATAAAATGAGTTACATAAAGTCACGTAAGAGAATTCTCTCAATAGTGAGAACAATAACGCGCAATCCTCTTTCTTATTGCTGGTTCTTAGAACTAGCTTTTTTGGGAAACTTCAGTCTCAGAGACTTAACACCTTTTCCATGAAAATAATCTTCATTTTTCTAGGAAGTTTCACTGAAGATGCCACAGGAATCTGTGTTTTGCATGGGGCAAAACCTACAGGTACAGGAGTGCAGTGCTGCTGAAGGGTATCAGCTGCTTCTGCTTGAGTTCAGTAACTAATGTGACAGTGCTGGGTTCTTCTGCTGATGTTCACTAAGGGGACACTTCATACCCTAGAGCGTGGGAGGTGCTGACACTTCCTCTGGGAGGCAGGTAGGATGGTGTCCTGAGTTCAGCTGTAGCAGTCATTTTTCTCCTTCTTAGTAGAACAATGCTTGATAACACCAATGTTTTTAGTTGTTGCTATGTAATGCTTACTTCGATTGCCGACTTTTCAGCCTTTTGCTCTGCCAGTGAGGAGAGGAATGGGAAGCTAAGAGGAAGCAGAGACAGGACACCTGACCCAAACTAGCCAAAGGCATATTTCATACAGCATATCATAGACTCATAGAATGATTTGCATTGGAAAGGACCTTAAGCTCATCTAGTTCCAACACCCTGCCATGGGCAGGACACCTCACACCAAGCCATATTACCCAAGGCTCTGTCCAACCTTGCCTTGAACACCACAAGGAATGGAGCGTTCACAGCTCCCTTACTTGGTTCCAGTGCTCCACCACCCTCATAGTAAAGGGCTTCTTCTTTATATCTGACCTCAATCTCCCCTGTTTAAGTCTGAAACCATTACCCCTTATCCTATCATGCCCAGTGTATAAACTGAGGGGAGTTACCCAGAAGGCCCAGATCACTGCTCAGGTTGGGCTGGGTATCGATCAGTGGGTGGTGAGCACTTGCATTGCCCATCACTTGTAGTTATTGTTTTCTTTTCCTTTTCCCCTTTTAGTTTTATGTTCTCTCCCCTTGTTATTTTCCTTATCATTATTATTATTGGTGGCAGCCACAGTGGTTTGTGTTATACCTTAGTTACTGGACTGCTCTTATCTCAACCCATGGGAGTTATACTCTTTTGATTCTCCTCCCCATCCCTCTGGGAGCAGGAGGAGGAAGGGGGGTGAGTGAACAGCTGCATGGTTCTGAGCTACCAGCTGGGCTTAACCCACAACAGATGACAAGAAAGCAGATGTGCAGATTTTGTAACTTTGGTGCAGCACATGTCCCTGTGCGCTCTGCGTACATGTGGCACGGACAGCTCCATGAGCCACACGGCCTGGCAGATGAAGGAGCACGATGGGAAGTCACTCCCACACCAAGGAAGGAGTTAAGTGCTGCTCTGCTGTCTTAGGGAAACGGGGGCTATTTGCAGGGTTAAGTCATCAGATCCATACAAGTGCCACTACAGTGTGTGAGGTCTTACCTGCTAGAAGGAGGGATACTTGACACATCTGGGTTTTTTCTGGGGGACTAAGTTTAAATGGTGGCACCCTGAGTCACTTTACAATGTGACTGTTGAATGTCTTTCCCCTTTAAGCTACCACAGTGCACAATACTGAGGATTTTAAATTATTGACTGATAAGTATTTGCAATTCTTGAGGGTCACAAAGATCAAGGCAAATGAATTAATGACAAATAATTAATTGTGACACTGTGACAATTGCTTTTGCTTTTTCCCCCGAAACAAACTGTGAATATTTTTTGTTTTGAAATGCTGAAGTGAAAGAAGAGTCTTATTTCCAAAGAACTGCAGTATTAAATGCCCCCCTATTTGACAAGAGCACTTACAGACAGATGTAGCTGTTCTATCGCTAAATAAAGAAACCATTGAAAAACAACAGTTTTGTAATTTCTTCATGCATTCATTTATCAGTGGGTCCTTTGACACTTTTTCTTAATTAATAGAGTTGTTACAAGACAAAGCAGCAACAGAAATACATTAAGCAAGGAGAAACAAATCCATTGAGAAATAAATGTTTTACATTTAATTACAACAGTTACACGGTGAGCATATGTGCTATGCCACATCTCAAGCAGAATCAGCACATCATTGTGTCCTTGAAGAAATGACCTTCAGAAAGAGCTATTAGCTTGTAACACTTTTTCTTTTCTATTACTGGTAACATTTCTGCTGAAACAAGAGAGTTTAACCGTTTAATTTTGTCTTTTTCAAGAACACAGATGTGCAGTTTTCAAACATGCAACCTCAGGGGTTGGAAATACCAGTACTGAGGATCCTAGCTTGAAAGGTATCTCAGGACAAAAGCACACAGAGAGCAACTCCAGGTAAGATACCAGCAGCCGTCCCTTAGTGAATGGCACATGCTTTCTGCATGGCTTCACACCAGACCCTCAACCATGTGATGCCTCAGTCTTCACAGAGAAAAACTAATAACATTGTGCTACCAAACCTAGGTTTACTGTAGTGCTGCTCACTACAGAGAAACCTAAACAAAACAGTAGTATTTTCTAGGTGCTTATTCGAGCAGTTTAAAGGAGGAAGAGGCAGTGCATCTTTTCTGTAAGAGCTGGGCCTGTATCAGAGCCCTGAAAGCTCAGCTTGGAGCTAGCTGCTTTATCCTGCCAGACTCCAGCTGTGTCAGAAAGAGCTCATGGCTGGATATGAAGCAGGCTGCACACTGATACAAGAGAGGGCAGCTTCCCAAAATTGCTGCCACTCTGGGGATTATTTTAACTCTCTTTATCTCTAAGAACTGCTATGGCTCAGAGAGGCATGCTTCAGAGTTAGGGGGAAAAAGAAGAAGAATGAGCTTGGAAAGCAAACAGACTACTCTGGAAACCAGCATTTGTTCATGCAAATAGGTGCTTGCCTACTTCTGTGGCCTGAGCTGGCTTTTGGCTCTCCTGTTCGGAGCAGTCTGAACAAAAGAAGACCCCAGGCAGTGAAACATGTTGTGCTCAGAAGATTAGAGGTGCCCTGGTCACTATAGTATCTGAAGAAAGTCTTTTGTAGCTCCTTGGTGAATTAGCCTAATGTTAGCCACTTCAGGATTGGCAAGTTACTTATCAGGATCCTATTTCTTTCGTACCTGGGAGAGTATAAATGTTGCTGCCATGGGTGAGACCTGGATGCCAGAGCCTGAGAGAGCTGCCTGAGTCCTTGAGTTGTGATAGGGTTGGTGGGGAGGGGGTTTGGGGAATGGCCAGCAGACAGCACCAGGCCGTCACAGTTGAGGGAAATGAGTGGCACAGGGCCAGCCACTGGCAGGGGAATCACTGGATGATTTTCTGAGCTCTGCCCTGAAGAGTAAATAAATCTGCTTTGCCTCCTAGTGAGAATAAGCCCCTGGCTTATTCTTAGCAGCTAGACCTCTCTCAAGGACAGCTGAGAGAGATGGGAGAATTCCTTCCACCCTCAGTACTCCATCAGGAGAGAAAGGAGAGTCTGGACTCAGCTGCTGCATCTCCTAGTTCAGGAAGCAAATGCCAGGTCCAAGTTTGAGTTAGTAGAGACCTGCTCAGGCCTGTGAAGGATGTGTGCTAGGGCAGTTTCCCTGTTGGAAAAGTAAAAAACCAAAAAGCCCTGCTATAAATGCAAATGCATATATTTCTGTAGAAGACTGACATGAGGAAAATAACAGTGTGTGATCAGGAGGAGGGGAACATATTCACACAAAGTGGTTCATTTCTGAGCCAGTTCATACAGGCCACATCCAATTGGACACCAGCAGCTCGTGAAACCCATCTGCCCTACTATAAATCAACTCCTTAATGCTCTCTTCTGAACTTTGACTAACTTCAGTTACCAGAGCCTGATGCCATTATGAATGTACTTATTGATTAACCTTTGGACCTCCTACTTTCCCCTTGCTCTTATCCTCACTGCTGTAAACTAACCTTACATTTTCCCCAGCATTTTCCCTTCATCTCTGTGCATAACTGTCTCTCTAAGTCTCCTCAGCTGTCCTTCCCAGCAATCACAAGAATGGGATGAGCCCATAGCCTGGACTGCTAGGTAGGAATACTTGACATAGCAGTTACCCTGCAGAGACAGTAAGCTAAAGGCTTTGACTTTCCTGGTGCAAGACACTGTAGGCTATGATTGACCCTGCATCAGGAAGAAGGAGGAGGCTTTTGGGTTACATCAGGACATCTCGACCACAACAGCCTGAGAACTCTGCTGTGGCCTCTGTGTTTCCCACAGGTCTCCATTGCTCCTCTTCCTCACACACCAGGAGCAGACACATCCCTCTCCTCCCCAGCACTGTGCCTGCAGTGCTCCAGCAATGCCAGGCTCTCACAGCTGCTTCTTCCCACCACCAGCGTAAGACTCTTCTCATACCCACTTTGCTCACCTTGTTGTATGTTGGTTTTGGTTTATGGGCTACCATGAGACTGGGGAAGAGCTTCAGTGTTCTGCTTTCCATTTCACATGAGGAGCACAGAGCTCGGCTCCTTGTTAAGGGAAGATGTGAACCACAGTGGACAGCATACAAGAAAAGACGCACATGCTCACACCTTCCCAAGGCTCCATCAGACGTGGTGCTTGTGCACAGGAAAGAAAAAGAGAGAGAACTTGTATCCACAAAGTCGTGTTCCTTTGCACCTGAAAAAGAAGAAACTGATCTTGGAATTTTCATGCTTTTTACCTTCTGCCCTGTTGTGGTGCCACACTGACAAATTCTATCTATAAAAAGGAAATCTCAATAGAAAGTCACTAGGAAGAGGCCTTCTGATTTGTAATTTCCCCTTTCTTTACAACTCCAGCTTTGTACAGCAGACTTCCCACACTGTTTCAAGCTATATCTGCCTGTAACTCACCCACAATATGGAGCACTAGACCTCCCTCCGTGAAGCACATGCACCGGCAGATAATCCAGATCAGTTTACCTCTGTGTACCTGGCAGCACACTACTGTGCAGTGACCAAATATCAGAAGAGTTTGCAGTTAATTAGGATCAGATTAATCCCTGCTGACTGCCTGTCTCTGTGTAAAAAAGGGCACCAGGGGTTAGAAAGTATTAAGTACCTTAAACATCTACTTGCATAACGTAAAAACCTATGAAGATCCAGACTTCGTGCTTGAAAGTCTTCATGTGAAATTATTTGCCCCTAGAGGCATTTAAACATGCTTCTTATTCTATCAAAGCAATAAAATCCATTAAAAAATGCCCAGGAGGAAATGTAACAAATATTTGGCTGTGGAAAATAATAAACCAGCAGCACAATGGAGACAAGACATTTACAAAAAATGGCCTTGGAGAATCTGAATATTATTTCCAACTTCTAAGAATTTAGTTCAGCATAAGAGGTACAAATTTTATAGCTGCAATAAAGCTTTTTTTCTGGGATACAGTTGTACCTAGTTTTCCATTTTATTGGTTCCTATTTATCATAAAAATACAACATCTAATAATGAGACAGCCTTGTCCATGGCACTTCCCACAGAGCCCAGGGGGCAACACAGAAAAGATACATTTCCTTGCTCTTCTTATATGTTCAAATTATTTAACACATTTCTGACACTAAAATGTATTTTTCTGAGATGTTTAGATAACCCTAAGCATGTAAGTAGTTATTTGGCATGTCAAAAGATGAAGAACTTCCATGCTTTTCTCTTAATTTTAAATGTAATAGTGTTTTTAAATGAAGAAGGACCCTGAGATTGATTAAAAAAGCTGAGCTTCATGTAAATGGAGATAACAGTAGAAACATTTTTAGAGGCAAAACAGACTAGTAAAGGACCTACAGACCTGTGAGAAAATGCCAAATTTACACACATCTTCACATCTGCGTTACATTCCTTTCTTATTTTTTTGTTACTGGCACATTTGTGTAAGTATTAGGGGCATTTACATAATAACAGGATATTAGCTCCTTTTGGGGTCATCTGTTCTTGTGACATTCCTCATTTACAGTCATAAGCTTCTCATGTTGACATCACTTCGATGGCCTCAGCCATACCTGTGATGTCACCAGAAGGGATTATAACCTGAAGTGGGGAGTAAACTGCAAGAGCAGATCAGCTCCTAAAGAACAGAGGTTTTGTTTTGCTCTGCTAGCAGCGAGAGAAGGAAGCACCCACCCTCCCTTTCTCTTTCCTTGTGGCAGTGTCTAACCCTTGCTGCTGCCACACAAACCTGCCAGGGTTCTGCTGTGAGCTCTGGTGGAGACGCCTGGTGAGGGACATGGATCGGACCCTCCAGAGCTGGAACCCCTCCTGCCCTGCTGCTCTTTGGTGCTGCTGTGCCAGCATTGGGATGGCACAAGTACAGGAGTCTGCTCAGGAAAAAGGAAGCCAATACTGTCAGGAGAAACGCTCAAGATGCAGAAATATCTGTGAGCGACAGCTGAACTTTCCCACAACTGTTAATGTGAGGGCCACTCTGGTGAAGAAGTACTGAATGCCAGGGAGGAAACTCCTGCAGGGAGGAAGACTGGGGCTGGCCGGGTAGGAGGGTTTGTAAACAACTTCGGTGCACCTACGCCATGAGAAACTATGTGCAACACACAGAGATACAAAAAACCTTGCTTCTCTGCCCAGCTCAGGGGCACACCACAAGCTGGGGTGAGAGGGTAGGACAGCCTGCAGTGAGCACAGGGGGTATACATGAAAGCCACAATGGGACTCACTGGAGATGTGCCATTCTTGCTGTGTACGCTCAGCAGCCAAAGGTCGGTCAAATGTTGCTCACTTGGGTCCAACTGGTTTTCTGTCCTGATCCCCAGGCTGAAAAGAGAGCATCTGTGGGATAACAGGCAGGATATAAAAGCTGTGGCTCAGTACCAAGCCAGTTTGGCAATGTGGCTTTCAACGTGGGCCCACCTGGTCAATTCAGGCCACAGGAGAGGTTAAGCTGCAGCTGATAAGCTTTCCTATGCAGACCTGCACTGTAAATAACATTCTTCCACATGATTCACTCTGTAAGTTTCCATTTGATCTCATCTCTCTCCCCTACACAACTAAATTCCTTTCTGAAAATCAGGCTTCTTAGGGGAAGACAGCTCTGCAATTTCATAAGCATCTTCATGCTTTTATCTTCTGTTTAGTTTCCTGTCAGTTCAGCCAGATCAGTAGCAGAAATTGCAGTAGGAAACATGCTCACGAGGACCTCTTCCAATGGCATTTACTTGGCATCATTTATTTGGCACTGACTGTGATAGTCAGTTACATAAGCATTTGGGGGATATCTGCATTAAAATCAGCTTTTAACATATTTTATATTCCCATGTCAACAGTGAATGCATTTTAATTGTCAGTTCATGCAGTCATCTGGGAGGAAAATGTGCTGCCACAGTGCTGCTCCCCTCTCCTGCTTTTGGCTCAGTGGCAGCTCTTGCCTGACTGTGAATTTCCACCAGGCCCCATGCAGGGTACTGATTCTCTCCCAGAAGCATTTTATATCCGCAGATACCTAAGGGTGACTTCTGAGGGCAGAGGTGGCATTTCACAGACCAGGAGGTCAGCTCTGAACGTGCTGATTCCACACCTCTGAGATATTGCTGGCAGCAAAGTAGCTGATCTATGACAGCAGCCATCACAGGTCATCTGTGCACTGAGGAAGGCTCTTACCATACATTTGGAGTCCACAGGGAAGAAGCTTCACTGCTAAGATCTTCATACAACACTGCAGGAAATATACACACAGCTGAGATTGCCTCTTTGGAGGCATTTTTCCTGGAGTTTCTTAAGCCATCTTGCTCTGTGAGACATGCATAGGAGAGATACTTGGATTACAATAAGTATGTATAAAATCTTTCTCTCTCCTCAATAAGCTTTTCTTCCTTTCTTTTTAAAGTCAAAGTTTCATCAACCTAAAAAAAAGAAGTGATTTTTCACTTGTGGTTTCTCAGCCCTCTTCGATTCTGTCTATTGAAAACTACATAATGAGAACAGTCACCATCAGTTGAAAGACTGACCTGGTTTGGGCTTTTATTCTGCCCACACTTCTGCAGGTGGAAAGGTGTCACTTCACCGGTGTTACAATGTTAACTTCATTCAGTGAAAGAGGAACTCGTGTTTGCTTTGCTTTGCTTTACACCAGAGAAAGGCACCATTCTGCCCACTGCAGAGGACGTCACACAGCACATTAGAAATACCTATCCTGCAGTTCGAAAAAGGAGTTGACTGATAGCTCACACCTATTGTTAACTTACTTCCTGGCTAAGTTTGGGGTTGCTCCCACTTCCTGTCTCCAAAACTGCCCCTGGGAAGAATTTGGGTCTCATTTATTTGAGGATTCACCCAAAAAGCCCCCATTGCAGAGCCTGAGCCAAATCTGTGTCCCACAGAGTCCTCAAATGCCAGCCTACCAGCCCAGGCATCCCTGAGGGCATCCATGTGCATCTCACAGGGCAGGAAACACTGATTCCCAGTGTGATGCTGTAAAATCACTGTTCCATTAATTCCAATTGCAGTATTAGAGGTACAGGAAAACGAACCCCAAAAAATGTTGTATTCATGGTTTAGAATCATGGGGGCTGAAAGGATCTGAGTCAGGTGCTGCAGTTTGGTCACAGCCAGCTTCTGCTACCTCTCTTGCCGCCATGGGCAGTCAGGCTGCCTGCAGCTGTCAAAAAGCCTTTATTGCTGCTAACAGCCCCTATTTCTATCTGGAGCTGGGCAGGAGAGTGTGACGGAAGGGGTCTGGGGGCTCCTGCAGAACGGATCTCCGCTGTGGGACTGCACTCTGTGCTCTCCACAGCAGGTCCTGGCTGGCCAGCCTCTGGCACCAAGCTCATCTGTTCAGCAAGGGCATGCCCTGTGGAGGAGTTTGTTGCCGCACCAGCATGTGGAGTTTGGTCTGAGATGCCATCACAGGGTCAGCTGGCTGCTTTATCTTTTAACAAAGCCCTGTGGAAATGAGTGACTTCACTGGACTTCTTCGAATGTGATCCTCTGCAGGGGGTCTCCCTTTGAAGAGCCAGGTTTGCACCCATGCCACAGCAGGAGGCAGAGGCAGTGCTGGTTTTTGCATGGCATGTGGATAACAGTAAGCAAATTCACTTGAAATAGTTCACTGGGTGTTCCATGGCTCTGCAGCCAACTGCCTCCTTGTGAAATAAGCTCTGTATGAAATGATGACGCAAAGCTTTCTTATCCCGGAATTCAGCAGAGCCACCTTCTTGACTGAGCAAGTGTGTTGGCAACTTGCAGTGTGGGCTTTCTTGTAGAAGAGAGCTGTAAGAGGAAGGAAGCTGGCTTGGATTCAATTTGATTTCCCCAGTGTTACGTATGATAAAGAGAGAAAGCATACAGAAAAAAATCAGATGCAGATAGAAGGTTAAATTCTGTTCTCATGAAGGGATAAATATACTGTAATCCTACTGATAACAGGGTTGTGCTGGAGTGAAAGGAACATTGCTGGAGACAGACCTGACACTGAAAAGCTAACAGCATGCTGAGGTAGAAAACCTGCTTCTCACCCCGTCCTCTCACCTTCCTCTGTTCCAGTCTCCCTGAGTCAAATTCTGCTTCAGAGTGCTGTGTAAGGTCCCTGCAGCAGAAGCCCAAACTGGCCAGACCCCAAAAGCAGAACTGCTCCCCCTTTCCTCTCTGCAGCCACGCCAAACCAGGGCCCAGTTTTATTAGAACACAGATTGACGAATTGAGAAACAGATTTTTTGGGGAGAAAGGCTTCCAAAGAAATTCCCCTCTGCCCACAGTGACTGTGCAGGCTGTGCCTTTCCCTCTAATTTCTCATTTCAGTTCTGTGACTGACTAGCTGCTTCCAGGGCTGAGCAAGCTCCCCACCTTCCTTCCTGATGCCACCACCACGGAGGCTCGGCCATGAGTCTGTTTTCCATCCTGTCCCCTGGAGGAGTCCATAGTCACCCAGCAGCTCCCCATTTGCTCTAGGACTCAAACTGATGTGGTTGGTTTGCATTCACAGTCCTGTACCTAAAAGCAGAATGTGACCATGAAGACCTTGAAGATGAAGTTCTAGAGAACAGCTGTTTCTGACCATTTCCCTTTCCCACAACTCTCCTTTCTACTCTTGTGTATTTTTCATACCAGCCTGTCCGTGCTGAGCAGTGGGGGATGTCTCAGCAGTCTGTCCTCTTCCTCACCACAGTGGTCACACAGGAGGACATCAAGGGCCCATGAAGTAACAGCACTGTGACAGCACAGGTGCAGGCAGGACCTAATCCATCAGTGAAAGCAGTCACCAGCTACTGCTTCTCTTCAACACTTTCCAGCAGTTTTGCTCCCTCTCTTGGGGTTTGCTTAGACATCAGGAAGATCTTTGCTGTTTTCCTTCTCAAAGAGTGGGGTTTTCTTGTGCTCAGTGAAGGCACAGACAGGTTGGGCTCCCTCAGAAGCTTTCAGAACTTCTCCTGTAGATGCCCAGAGGAGCTCCATGGGGACACAGCACTCCATCCTTCAGCCTCCTACCACCCCTCTGCTGTATTTCCTCCAGACGTTGTCAGTTTGTGCCTTCCCTCACAGCCAGTCTATAAATTATCTCAATGTCAAGAAGCATTTCCCAAAAAATGGCTGCTACCTTTGCTCCTTTTTGTCTTTGAAGATTAGTCTCAGGGACCAATGTATTGCATTTTCTCCTTAAATGCATTTTCAATGTCTTAAAATTATTGCCATCAAATTCGTCGGTACTTTCCTCACTACCTTGTGGTGCATAGCCAGATTAAGACCCAAAGAAGGATGTGATGCCTAAAAAGGCAAATAAAATGAAACGGACTCCCTTTCTCCCCAGCAGACCAATCCCAATACTTTGGTAAATCCAGGACACCTCTGCTTCTGAGAGGGAATTTCTGTAATGAACCTATTTGATTTGCAGCCCCTTTTAACTACCCTCACTTGGACATCTCAGCTCACTTGGTAAGCTCTGTTTTCAGACTCACCCCACTCCTTGGACACCCAGTTTGTAACTTTGGAACCCAGTTTGGGAAAGAAAAACTGAAAACCCAGGCTGCTAACCTGAAGGTGTGTAAGAATTTTTGGTTTGACCTTGGTTATGATAAATGTTCACATCCATCACCCAGTAATTTATCACTTATTTTTTAGCCACAGGTTTTTTCACTGATTCTTCTCTCTTACTCTACTGCCCTTTATCTTTCTAATACTTTACTAATGGATTTTCTTTTCTATTCATTTTACATAAAGCACATTTTTTATTCCCCATGTGCACTTTGAACAGCATTGATTCATTCTTAGTTTTCTTAAGTGTTCCCTCCTTGTCCACTAACACTGTTTTTGCTTCTCAGATTCCTCCACAGCTTTCCCTTCGTAAATCAGGTGCAGGGAGGAAGGTTTTGAAGCAAATACCTCAACTTTTAAGCCTTCTCTGTTATAAGACATGACCCAGAATGGCTTTTCCCCCTTTCCAACAGAAATTACACTGCCCTACCACGTTTAAACTGGGTCAAATTTTCAACTGCATCTTCCATAAGTACTTACTCCAATCCTGAATAGCAACATTTTTGCCCAGTGGGAATTGAATGTCAGTTTTTGACAGCATTACCTTAAGTCTTCAGAGGTTCCTCTATCTTTCTTCCAAATCTTCATAAATCCACAGGAGAGTATCAAGCAGGGCACAGAGGAAATGGCTTATCAGGTCTGGGGCCTCTGGGAACATCACATCAAATACAGCTCAGTAGTGACCAGAGTTAATTTACTTATCGACAGCACAGAGCCCTTCAAGTAATTACTTGGTAGCATCTTCTTCATTCCCTCTGAATACACCTGCAGTCCGGTGGATACTGTTAATGATAACTTCTGCAGAGAGGTCCTCACTCAGCAAAACTCTTAAGCCCAAACGTAATGTTCAGTGTGAGGATATTGTCACTTAAATCCATGGCAAAAACTACATCCCTGCCTGTTGCACTAGACTGGGACTGGAGAAGTTCTTGTCCTACATCTGCCCTAGCAGGAATCTGGTCTAAACTCCAGGATCCTGAGACAGATCCTGGTATCAGGGTCTATTCATTCATCTCCTCAAAACAGCAAAAAGAGGAAAAGCACAAGTACAGACAAAGGGAAACCCATTGCTTCATTCTCATTAAGGGCCTGATTCAATTGTGTGGCTGCCTCTTCCCTGCTAAGGATGAAACAGGAGCACCTAAACACTATTTCTTGATTGCAGTGACCTTTCCCCCTATGTCTTCTTTTCCGGTAGCAACAGGAACATATGCTGTAAAATAGCAAAGTGTATACGTAATGTCAAACTCTGAGAACATCAATAAGCTGCAGGTTCAGTAAAAATTAACACTCATTTTTAAGCTGAATCCTTGCTTGCCTTTGATGCCATTGCGAAGCTACGAAGCTGAACTTGCAAATATGATGGACAAGACTTGATCCTGTTACATTAAGAAAGCCATGAACAGCTGCAACTGCTTTTAAAGTGGTCACAACCACAGGTCTTCTGCTTCTAGTCAATTCAAAGTGACCTCTTCCTTATTTGATCTCCTTAAAGTGCACCGCTTTGTTGTTTCTTTCCTCCTGGAAACTAAAGAGTGAATGAAAATCTTGCTATTTGGGATGGCATTAAAAAGAAGGGGGTTAAAAAAAAAAAGTCAAATAAAGACTTTTTAATTGCATGGGATTTCTGAGTAAGGTTTCCAAGTGGGGGAGGCGTGGGGGAAACTAGCTGTGTGCCTGGTACACAGAGAGCCCTTTCTCTTCCCCTTTGTGGCAGAGGAATCAATGGAATTCATACAAAAGAAGGAGGGGGTTGGAAGAGAGATAGGAGATGTCTTGCTTGGTACCAGCAGGTCACAAGCCTCATGAGGCTCAAGCAAGGCTTGCAAGGAAGTGGCTGACTGTATCTGCATGTGTACCTTTTTGTTCCTTGCCTTGGATTTGCTGGTCACTGGCATGCTGCTTTGCCTGGCTCTCCATGGAGCTTGTAGCCTACAGGAATTTGGACAGAGTGGTACAGACATCGCCGACAGAGACTCTGATCACTGACTATCCCTTTAAACACAGTCTCATGACTTAGTCTTTACTCCACTACCTATTAAAGGAGACAAGACGTACATAGACAGCTTCCATTCAGACACCCAGAAGGACGCAGAAAGGCAAGACAATTTAACAGAGCTAACTGTGAGTAAATACAAGGCATTAGAGGTGTTCTCTAGAGCAAAGGGCATGGAGAAAGATTTGTAGGAAATCCTGAAGTGAAAGACGGTGCAGTGTGGTTCAGTATAGATTTGCATTCAATGTTCAAAAGGTGAAATTCTGTAAGGAAAGCTGTTCTGTCATTTTAGCATAATTCCTTTAAATAAGGATCTAGGTGTCTCTTAACAGGACATTGACCAACACTTGATTTCCCATCAAATTCCAAAGCAGTCATTTTGTGCTGCAAGCACTGGTGCCTTTTGTAAATGTAACCTTTTTTAACAGGATAAATTTCATAGAAGGAATAATGGTGGAGGTAGGGTCTGGGGAGGAGGAATTTGAATACAGCCTTTAGCAAACATGGATCTAAAACCCAGACTGGAGCCTCCAGCTAGATACCTGCACCTCACAAGGGTGGCCTTCCTTCTGGGGGTGCTGGATGTGACCCCTTTTCTGCTGGGAACAGAAAGGAGCTGTGGGTGCTCAACACCATGGAGACTGCACTAAGGTGTCCCACCATCTGTGCAGGTAGCTAACTTTTTAACCAAGGGATTCTGTGTCTCCATACACTGTGATGGCCAAACATCCTACACAGTATAACATTCTGGAAAACTCAGCCCTTGTTAGTGAACAGAGTCATCAGCATGTCCCTACTCATTTTTTTCTTTTTATGACAATAGTTACTGGGTAGACCTGGGCAAGTATTTTAACAGTGATCACTACTGTTGTAAGTAATAGCTTAACACTGATGGAAAGTTCCTCTATCAGCTCAACCTATTGATTCTATAAATGAATCTGTGTTATTAATTGCAGGCATGTGGAGAGTGTTCCTAGCTCACCTTCATGTTGCCCATTTTCTTCTGTGCTTTTGTCCTGTCTACTTCTTGCTTAACCAAAGCAAACTGCATCTCCTATGGCCAGCTGAAAGAGCTGAAGACTGAATTTGCCATCAATCTCTACCGACATGTATCTGAAGCAGAGAACAGAACCAATCTGGTAGTCTCGCCAGCAAGTGTGGCTGTTTCTTTGGAGCTTCTGCAGTTTGGAGCTCAAGGAAATACCTTTATGGAGCTGCAGGATGCTCTAGGATACAACATTCTTGGTAATGTACTGCTTATAAAAAATACTTCTTGTCTTATATTTTGCCATAAATTCACAGCTTTACTAAGGAGACAGCAACTACACATGTCACACTAAATTCCTGTCTTCTATCTTACTGACAGAAGTAGTTCAGGAGTGTTTTCCCCATCTTTGATAGCCAGGTACCAGCTGGAGAAAGAAAACTCAAGGGAATAGTTGATAAATGTTATCGTTCCTCTTTTCTCTTGGTCAGTGCTTACTCTTTTATTGCACTGAAATACAACTGCATCTAGAAAAGCTACTTCCACGAACAGCAGAATTGGTCCTGGTTTCCCAGAGACCCATCGTGTCCATTGTGTTCTGGTGTCCCTGTGTCCTCTGCAAGGAGGTGCCAGGCAGACGACAGCTGTTTTCTCTCCAATCCCACTTATGTTTTCTCTCCTGTCCCATTAACAACTTTTACGAAACCTATAGAAATTGAATTAGCTTTAAGACTTTGAACTTTTTTCTAATGTTTTTACAACTGGACAAAAAGATGAAAAGTTACAAGGAGGCTGGCAGAGAGAGATACATAGACAGATGGATGGTGCAGTTGCGTCTTTCCCTGAAAGCAGGCTAAAATAAAACTCACAGGGAATCTGGAAGGGATATGGAAAAGACAGATGTCTTAAAATCCAGGATTAAGTCAGCTGAATTTAAGGATGCTGTTTTCATTTTAGCTGTGGATTATCCTACCATCTCACATCACACGTCAAAAACTATTTTACATTATGGGCACAATGTTTATGAAAAGCAGATGACTGCCTCATCTTCAAAATTTGCAGCTTACATACAAAACTTATATGGAGAGATGACACTGCTATTTCTCGGCATGAGATTTACTGTCAGTGTATGAAGACTAAAGACAAAACCTACAGCAATTTCATCGGCCTGTTCCGTAACTGCCTTAGTCACCATTACCATTCTGTATAGCATTGATATTCAAAACCAACACAGAGGTAAGAGCTACCTCTGGCTGATACGTACAGATACAGCTGCATGTACTGACACAAGGACAATGCATCTCTATCATGAGCAACTGTTACAATGAAGTGTTGCCTATAAGACTCCTGTTTCTGTAAATTCAGTAGGGTAATTTTAAATAACATTAGTTCATACAGGGATCATACCTTGCTTGACAATTCTGGTCATCAGGGGTTCATTTAATAAGAAAGAATCCTAAAAATAACATTGCACAATGAAATTCAGGCACACATCTCCACACAAAATACAATGAAGTGCAGAGGTGACCTGCTAGCTCTGTTTTGCTACCTTACTTCCCATGTGGCACACCGTACCAAGCAGATGTTTTATATCCATTTTAGTTGTCTGTGGCACAAGCCGCATGAGCTTTAGCTTTCAGTAATAGCAATGCATGAATGTGAAAATAAAGTAGGATGGGATCTATTGCTATTGGTTGTAATAGCACATTTCCAGGGATAGAGAAGAAAACAACTTCCTTAAATTTTTTAAATCAAATAAATACATCAAGCAGATCAAATTTCCTATCAGATGAGTAAAACCAAATCACACACATACGCATATCTGATAAAATTCCTTTCTTCCATTAGATATTTGCATTAATGTTTCTGATGATCTGTCTTAAACAATAACAAAGGATGTGGTTAAAAACTTAACAGGCTGAAAACAATGAAAAGATTGATGGTTCATTCACTATTCATGAAGAATCCGCTCTTACATGCACTTGTAATCTTTTAATGTTTGGAAGTTTTGCTCACCTTTACTCTAGTACTAACAAGACCAATATTGAAAGGGATGTTTCTCTAGACAGCACAGACAAAATGACATGCTTTAAAATGCTTCCTCCTTGCTGCTTTATTTTATTGAAGGTAGAGTATTTAAAAGCAATTTTGAACTGTTCTCCAAGTAAGAATTCAGGACTTTGGTTAGCTAAGCACTTTGATATGACTGAAGTTACAAGCTCAGGATACCACACCTCACGTTAACATCTGCTTCCAATTTACCATCTTTGATTTCTCACATCCTCCAGAGGGAGCTTGCCAAATGCTCCAGCACTAATGAAAAACACACGAGAAAAGCACTTTACACCTCAGACTCTGTGTTTTCTTGACATCTGTTCAAGGAGTTCAATAGTTTATCCCTTAAAGAGTAATAGATCTAAATTTCAATACCAAACTTCCCATAGGTGATTAGTCTTTCTGTACATTATTGAAGGAGCACTACAGAATCATAGAATCAACTAGGCTGGAAAAGACCTTTAGGATCAAGTCCAACCATTACCCCAAGACTGCTAAGTCCACCACTAAACCATATCACCAAGGGCTTCATCTACATGTATTTTGAACACTTCCAGGGACAGTGATTGCACCACTTCCTTGGGCAGCCTGATCCAATGCTTGATCACCCTCTCTGTGAAGAAGTTTTTCCTGCGAGGTCAGAAAACATTCACTGGATTCTCAGGTGATAGAAATCGGTAGAAGTGAAACTCTCCCTTTTCCCCATCAAGAATCTGAACTGATGCAGCAAGTCTCCTGATGACCTGGCTGGCAGTTAGAGGCTCACAGTGGTCCTGCCCTTGACCTGACACTCAGCTTGGGACACATTGGTCCAGGCAGGATGGACTTCCCTGGTTAGCTGCCCCAAGCTGCCCATGTCTCAAGCAGCAGTCCAATCTCATTTCCCTCCAGCACTGCCTACACCCACAGGTGTCTGGAGAAACTGGGTGATTCTTCCCTTTAATTTCATGTAGAGCCTGTAAATATTGTTCAGTTTGGGTGTTGCACTCCCAGGCCTCAAGAGGTCACCTCATCATGAAAAAAATGAAAAAATCCCACGACAAATCCCATATCAAAATGAAAAACCCCATGACAAATCATTACAGCAAGCAAAATAATGACAGACAGAAATGGCTGCTGAGTCACCCTTCAGAGGAGCCTACTAGAAACTGTGTGATTTTAGAAACACAAGAGCCTCCAATTTTGCAGGACTCATGCTCCTGTTGGGCCTACATCTCAAGCTTGTGTCCATCGCAGAACTTACCACCGCTGAACTACCGTTAGGAACAGGGGACCAGCACATTATTCAACTGTTTTCATTAGTAGAGAACAAACTAGAGAATACATTACTGAGGTTTTGAATGACACTGAGCTCATAATTGCTACAAGCATTTTGGAAGACCAGAATAGAATTTTAAAGGATCCTTGAAAATCAGAGAAATGCACAAAATGAAAGGACAAGTGCAAAATTCTGCATTTAAAGGGAATAATCAGTGTTCAAATCAGGGAACAACGGGCCAAAGTAGAGTGGTTTTAGGAAAGGATCTGAGGGTTCCTTGGAATTAAAAAAAAAATAAATTAATGGGAAATATAATTGTAATTAAAAAAAAAAAAAAACAAACAACAAAACCAGATACTGCTGGGGTTCATATAAAAAGAAGAGTTGCTTATAAAACACATGAAGCATCCTGTCCTCTCTATTTGGCACTACCAGGGCTCACCTGCAATAACAGGCTAGTTCAGGATGCCATCTTTCCAGAAACAAAACGACACATCAGACCTAAGGATAGCAGAGACAGACCTGGGGCAGTCGGGGAGATCCCTTTCCTGAGATGGGTGGCATTGGTAATGGTAGGAAAAAGAGATGGCAGTATTGTGGCCTTTGCAGCCCAGCCAGTCACAGTCACAGGTGCTAGATCTAGCTAATTATAGAATCATAGAATAGTTAGGGTTGGAAAGGACCTTAAGATCATCCAGTTCCAACCCCCTGCCGTAAGCAGGGACACCTCACACTAAACCATGCCACCCAAGGCTTCGTCCAACCTGGCCTTGAATACTGCCAGGGATGGAGCACTCACAACTTCGCTGGGCAACCCATTCCAGCATCTCATCACCCTAACAGGAAATAACTTCCTCCTTATATCCAATCTAAACTTCCCCTGTCTAAGTTTGAACCTGTTACCCCTTGTCCTGTCTACAGTCCTTAATGAAGAGCCCCTCCCCAGCATCCCTATAGGCCCCCTTCAGATACTGGAAGGCTGCTAGGAGGCCTCCACACAGCCTTCTCTTCTCCAGGCTGAACAGCCCCAACTTTCCCAGCCTGTCTTCATACAGGAGGTGCTCCAGTCCCCCAGTCATCCTCATGGCCCTCCTCTGGACTTGTTCCAACAGCTCCATGTCCTTTTAATGTTGAGGACACCACAACTGCACACAATACTCCAAGTGAGGTCTCATGAGAGCAGAGTAGAGGGGCAGGATCACCTCCTTTGACCTGCTGGTCACGCTCCTTTTGATGCAGCCCAGGATACGATTGGCTTTCTGGGCTGCAAGTGCACACTGAAGCCGGCTCATGTTCATGTTCTCATTGACCGCCACCCCCAAGTCCTTTTCTGCAGGGCTGCTCTGAATCTCCTCTCTGCCCAACCTGTAGCTGTGCCTGGGATTGCTCCCACCCAGGTGTAGGACCTTGCACTTGTCATGGTTAAACTTCTTGAGGTTGGCATCAGCCCACCTCACAAGCGTGTCAAGGTCCCTCTGGATGGCATTCCCTCCCTCCAGCGTATCCACCGAACCACACAGCTTGGTGTCATCGGCAAACTTGCTGAGGGTGCACTCAATCCCATTGTCCATGTCAGCTACAAAGATGTTGAACAAGACCGGTCCCAGCACCGATCCCTGAGGGACACCACTTGTCACCAGCCTCCAGCCAGACATTGAGCCATTGACTACAACTCTTTGCCATCCAACCAGTTCTTTATCCACTGAGTATAATGGGAGCTCAGAGAGTGCCCCCCCAAAAAATATGTACCTTATGCATTGTAAAAGCTGTGTTTGCGTAGAAGTGTGAGCCTGATGTGAAATCAGCCACTTGGCATAGTCTGCATAAAAGTGATTTCTACAGCAACATGAAGAGTGCATCACCATCCTTGAAAGCAGCACTTGATTGTAATACCCCATAAAGCAAGGGTCCTTCAGTTGTGATAGTGATTTAACTTTCAGAGGAATATCATCAGTGCTGCATCAGCATCAGCACTGCAGTTCAGAGCTGTAGAGAGCTGTGCAATCTCTGCTTTCCTTAACTTCAACACAATAATTACATTTTTTCCCTCTCTCTTGCCTGGCAGATCAAAGTGTGCAGGAGTTCTTACATGCAATGTACAAAGGAGTGACTGACTCCAGTCAAGGCATGGCGGTTCAGCTGGCATGTTCCTTCTTTGTGGACACCAGAGTGCAGCTCTCACCCCATTTTGTTGCATGTGCTGTGCACTGGGCAAACAGCAGCCTGCAGCAAACCAACTTCACTGACCCAGACAGAAGCAGAGCCCTAATACAGGACTCGATCACTGGTAATCTTGGAGGTAACGTAACAACCCATGAGAATGACTGCACATGAATAGAATCTGAAATGAAAGTAAAGAGAGAAAGTGCATTTAACCAAGTATGAAGGATTTTTGCCACACTGTGTTGTCCAAACCAAGGCTGAGAGCAAGGAATGTCCATAATGCTGATTTCTAACATGAAGAGCTGAAATAGTCTGAATCTGAGAGTATACATTTGCAGTATCCAGCTGGTAACCTCTTGACCTTGTTCCTCTAATTTTTAATATGGCAGTCCTTCACAGTGTTTTCAGTTTTAATGAGGAGCAGCCATATTCCTCAGGGACTGAGTCTGCTCTGTTGAACGCTTTCATGCTGCTGTAGGGAACGTGTAGATCCGTAAGCTCAGCAGTCACACTCTGAGCTGAGGAAGTCAAAAGGGAAACTAAAAAGAATTTACTTTCGACAAGCAAGGAAAGTAATGAAATTAAATTCTGTGTTAATGAAAATAATAATAGAAAAAGCAAGTCCTTAGAAGCTGCAACACAAATCAATCCCTGATTTACCCCATCAATTTAAGTTATGTGCGCATTAATTTGGCCATTAACATGTGAGGTGATGTTAAACACACACATTAAAGCTACTATTAAAATAGAATTCCATCCTTCTCAGATGAGCTGTAATAAGTGATGCAGCTTCATGGTAGAAAAGTATTGCTCTAGAAGCAGGTACTAAAATGGTATTTCCTATTGTGGTGCTCACCTACATATCAGTGAATTAAAAGTGGATTGCACTGTCAAAAATTGCTGAGATACCCCAAGCAGGATCATTTGAACTGCCAAGTGAACAGGAGAGGGGTAGAATTAGGATATAAGCTTCAGTTGACTTAGTTACCTTGTAAAGTGGCCTGTCATAATGAATCCACTTCATGAGAGTTTTCTGGTGCTAATGATAAACTACTCCAACATATGGGCACATTTCAGCTGGAAAACCAGTTAGGGCCATGGCAAGATGCTGAGCGGCAAGATGCTGAGCAGCAAGCTGCTCTTTTGTGCTTTTCAGTGAGTAGCATAGTCCTGGCACAGCTTTGGCCCTCAACACTGACCAGCTCAAGCTGGGGAGAGCATGGATCAACAGGAAACCCCAATGAGGTTCATGTACAGTTGAGGGGGAGGGGGGAAGGTAGAGCGTTTAACGGTGCCTTGTGAGTTTTGCTTCTAGCCCTTAGGGATGAAGAGCAGTCCCAACTTGCTTTATTTACTCAAACAGACTTGGCCTTCAGGCCTCTGTGAGTAGGATGGCATGTGTCCCCCTCCCCATCTCTTTTCCATGCAGAGGGGGATGTGTGCAGCATGAGCTTGGACAGCGTTGGGTCGCCACTCAGCCAGGTCACCTTGGTGAACACCATGTACTTCAAAAGCATGTGGCAAAAGAAGTTTTCCTTTATGGATACCCAGATGTTGTCTTTTACCACGGCAGAGGGCTCAACACTGAAAGTGCCCACAATGCATCACACAGCTGAAGTTAACTATGGTAACTGTCCTTAATCCAGATTTGCTCTATTGTATGACATAGAAGTTTTGTTTGTTTAATTTCCACAGGCACCATGCTAAAATGTGTTAATTTCCCAGCTTGGAAAGGTAAGAAATTTCCTGCCTCCTTAGCTTTATCACTGTTTGTTCATTGAGTGTGTAAGCCGCAGAAGGAGGATAGCATCATTGCATTGTGCTGCACACCCATCCCTCCTGTCTCTGGTCACAGCCCGCCCCCAAGGCTTTAGGGCCAAATTATGCAACAAAGCAGAGAGAAAGTTTTATGGACCTTGCACCAAATCAGTGGATTATCTCAGCATGGGCTTAAACCAGCATAAACATAGGTCAATTTTTTATTTATATAATATGTGAATACAGTGTTTGCTCTTTTCAAAGGCTTGGAGTATGTGGGTTGCAGACAGAAGGACTCATGTTGTAGGCTTAATTTCCTGCCACCAGGAACTTATCCATTTAGCCCTACACTCTCTTTCAAACTGTAAAAAGCTCCTTTCCCTTCTACCCTAGATTTCAGAACTGCACTTGGGTAAAAATTCCAAATCTAATTTTTTTTTCAAGACCAATTTATATCTCCTAGCATTCTGCCAGCTTTATCCCTTCAGCTAAATAGTTTCACTTCAGCTTCCATATTTACTCCTAAAGGCATTTGTAAGTCACCAAGCTGCCTCTCAATTTCCTGTCAGCTAAGCTGAAGATGCCAAGTTCTTCAGATACTCCAATTCCCTACTAGTTCTTTTCTGCACTTTTCCAATTCAGTCTTTCTTGAAAACTAATTACTAGCAATGTCCATAATGCTTTCAACGAGCCCATATACATGCTCAATAAAATGCTCTTAGTATTTGTATGACTTGCTAAAAATACCTTGCATAGTGCACTACAGAATCAGCTCAGGGTGATAACTCAGGGTTGACCCCACCTCAGCCTTTCTCCATTTTTTTTTCCAGCTGATGAGTCCAAGGTAAATCAAGGTGAGGGAAATCTTCATAGTTACACACCTGATATTTCAATTTATCTCACTTTTTATTTTTTTCTGTGACTTGATTATCCTTGATAAAAGGGATCATTTAAAATTTGCTGATTGCCAGCTTTGATAGGGCCAGTTCAGTTTTTGCCACTAGAAATGCTAGAAGCATATCTAACAAGTCAGTTTGAAATTAATACAAAAGACTGGCCCAGTACAACAAAGGAGAAGCATGAGATAACTTTCTTTCATTATTAAATGAAAACAGCTGTCTCCCATCAGGATCCAGAACACAGAGCAAGAAAGATTAGCAATGACTTGTTATTGATAGCAGCATTTACAACATTGTTTATCCCTTTAACATGGCCACGCAGAACAAATCAGCCTGGGGACAATTAATACTGCTCTAAGAAAATGTCAACATTACTGTTTAAACATGCCTGTTACTATTTACACATGCAGTGTACTGCAGCTACTTTACATTTTTTTTTTTCCAGGCAATTTGTCAACTATATTTGAATGCTGATTTAGAATATATATAATCCTTATGGAATGCTCAAAATTAGTTCAAGTAAGGAACACTAAATGTTTTGACTTAGGCATCTCAAGTCGCTGATTTTTTTCTAATTAACAAATAAGGGATGACTCATCCATGACTTCTCTGGGATATCTGTATCTATCTCTCTATATACAGGCATTTCACACAATCAGCTCTGTTCAGATGAGCCACTGTTGTGAGTTAATAGCAACCTGACCTAGCTGCTAATGCGCTAGACAATCTCTTATACCCCATCACTGCAGTCCTGAACTGTCTGCTTAGCCAGGCCTAGGTTGTGATTTTTGGGGTTTTTTACCCACCTGAATGATGAAATAAAGATCTGTATTTGCCCACCCACAGGCCAGTTCAAGACAGCAGCTCTGGAGGCTTTCAGCATGGTTGAATTACCCTACCTGGGGGAGAAACTCAGCATGTTCCTAGTGCTTCCCAGCCACAGAAGAACACCTTTGTCCCAGATTGAGTCACACCTTTCTGCCAAAAACATAACCATTTGGGCCAGCAGCTTAAAGAGAACAAAGATGGACATTTTTCTACCTAGGTAAGCAATGTCAGTACTCCAAGGCAGCTTCACTATTTCAGTTGTCACAATTCTGTGTGATAGCACTGATACAAGCAGTGTACAAGGCATTATCAAATGAGGTGCTTTTGATTTTGTTATTCATCACATGATCAGAAAACCTCCAACCCTTTCTTAAGCCATGAAGAGATGAGCTAGGAATGCCAAAACTTTCTGGTTTGTTCTGCACTGTTTCAGACACCAAAGTATTTTAGTTGATCCTACAGATTTCATTTAAAATTTGTTTGGGGTGTAACAATCCTTTAAGAATCTAAAAAGAGAGAAACGTTCTCTGACTCTTTCCCACATTCAATTTTTCACTTTGCTTAAGAAAGAATAAATAGATAACCTTTAAGAAAACACAATAGCTTATTTTTACAACTTGTTAGTGTACTATAGAATTACTCTACAAAGAACGTTGGAGCCCCCCACCAGTCATGCACAGAAGTTTCAGCCATCAGTTTTCTGTCTTAGTCATTTGCTGCTGCCAGCAAATGCACATATCCTGGAGGTATTTTCTATCATCTATTCAAATGAAATTGCATAGCAGGAGGCATCAGGTGCAGGAAGCCCTTTTGTGGCTGTACCTATTGTACAGATCAGCATGGAAGGGCTTCATTATACATCCCACAATGCATTCCTCGTGTTAATGAAGCACTGAAAAACAATTTGTACATTAAAATTTTTTTCTACAAGCCAATCTTTGGCAAATGTTTCAAAGGCCCTTTTGCTACAGCCAGAAAGATTGTTAACAAGAGGACACCTGGGGAAACGCAGGGTTCCTGTGTCAAGAGCCCTGAGAGGCAGTCTGATTGCAACAGATGAAGGCAAGGGATTCCTTCTGTTATTGTCTTCAGGTTAAGATGACTTGCTTTTCTGCAAAGTACACTTTATCTGACAGAATGCTTTGGGCTCATACAGAAATAGATTAAATGCAAAGGCTTGAAATAAAATGCATCTATTCCACCTTTTTAGCTTTATGAAACTGCAAATCCTGCATTTAAATAAAATCTCTCTACTAATTTCAGGTTCAATATCCAAAGCCTTTTTGATCTAAAGACAGTTTTTTCTGCCTTGGGAATCAGAGATGCATTTGATCCTCTAACTGCTAATTTTAAAGGCATTTCAGGTAAGAGGCTTGACTGAATAAAAATGATCCCTGACCCCATGGTTGTAGACTCTTTACATTGAATGATCCAGTAGACCTGAGCCTTCTGAGTTGATCGCACTACTTCTTCTGTGAAACTCTAAAACACAGTTCACACTCAGCTGTTCTACTTTTTACACTGTCTGTCCAGTACTATCAGGTTATGATGCAGTTGCTGGTGTTCCAGCTAAAAGCTAAGGGACTGAAATCCTTTGGTTTACCGAACCTTTAGGGACGTTCAGGTTCAGCCACTGAATTAGTTGCCTGGCTGAAATACCTAACAGAACAGTTATGTGATCCTTAGATTCTGCAGGAAAAAAAAGGTAACAGCATTCTGAATTTTAATAAATAGAATCATAGAATAACAGAATCACAGACTGGTTTGGGTTGGAAAGAACCTTAAGATCACCTAGTTCCAACCCCTGTGCCCTGGGCAGGGGCACTTTCCACTAGACCACATTGCTCAAAGGCCCATCCAGCCTGGCCTTGAACACTGCCAGGAATGGGGTAGACACAGCTTCTCTGGGCAACCTGTGCCAGTGCCAAATTAATTTAAATTTATTTATTTAAATGAATGTGTGCACACTGAAATTTAGAAAATAACTATAAATATCCATTTCTGGGGTTTCTTTGGGTTTTGGTTTTGTTGGGTTTTTTTTTTTTGTTTGTTTTTTGTTTGGTTTGGTTGATATTTTTCTGCAGAGCAAGATAATCTTTATATTTCAGAAGCTATTCACAAAGCAGAGATTGAAATAACAGAAGATGGTACAAAGGCATCAGGAGCTACAGGTAAATTAAATATACAGACTGTACTTCTCTCTTCAGGAGCTTATTACTACAGAAACAATTACTAGTCTTACTTATTTACTTATTAAGGCATAGTAGCATTTAAATGTATTCCTACCTAAATTTAAACTTTCATATTTAACACACTTCTATTTTGCTTTGCAATTGCTCATAAGAACTCTTTAATATTTGATCTCGGACCAACACTAAAGACTCAAGTGAAATCCAACTTTAAAAATCCAGTTTGAGAAAATAAACCACTTATTTTTCTGTCAGTCAAATCTCTTTGCTCAGATTATAAAAGCAAAAAATGAAAAAAGGTTACTAACATTTTATTTATAGCTCCTGAACCGTTACAAGCGTTGTATTTTGAAGATGATCTCTTTGACAGCGTTAAAGGCAATGATGGGAAAGTTTTGTCTCCTTGAAGGCAGGCTTCTCTATTACACACTTTCCAGAGTGACCTTCATGTGCAGTAGCTTCCGCTAACAGCTCACATCCATGTGAACAGCTGGGGCTGGCTGAGTGGGGAAATCCAGAGTAAAATCTCAGCTATGGACTACAGAGTCAATAAATGACTCTCACAGGCTGAATGGTGTTCTGCTTCCCTGGTCTGTGCCAACTGTAGGTGTACGCCACATGCACATTGCAAACACTGATGGCCCTTGACTGCAGATTAGGGACTCTCCCATTTCTTTTCCTTTCTTTCAGGCGGAAATCCAAGAGGCAGCATTAGTTGGGGCTGTGGTAACAACAAAAATTACATTACCTTTCCAAAGCCAAACAGATCCACTTCAACAACACACACACAAATTACCTTCATGTTGCCTCACAACACTTACCTTGATCATTCACCCAGACCAATTTCACTGCTGGATAAAATTGTTTTATTCTTAAAGCAGAGGAGAAAAACCAAACATCACAGCTTGAGGGCACTGTACAGAAAATGGAAAGAAAATAGACACATTTTACTAATGTTTTCTGTGTTGCATTCCAGCAATGTTGTTACTAAAAAGATCTCGAACGCCTATTTTCAAGGCAGACCGACCTTTCACATTTTTCCTGACAGAAGCTAATACAGGTATGCATGCTCTGTGTTTCGGTAGCAGAATCCTTCATGACTAGCACCAAAATCAATTAACAAGTTCTTTGTAAACAGCACATCATTTTCAGTCCAGGAAATTTCAGCAACTACAGAAACAGTAACTTTAGGGATTTTAAAGCACGAGGAACACAGTTTAAAAAGAATGTATGACAGTCATAGAAGCCAGGGAAGCCAGGTTAGCCTCTCTTATCTATATACAGTACATACTAAAACAAGTCTTTTACTACAAATATAAGGCCTAGAAAGATCTTACAGACCTTGAATTGCTGCAGTGGGTCCAGAGAAGAGCAACAAGACTGGTGAAGGCTCTTGGAGCACAAATCCCCAGGCTGAGGGACCTGGGGTTGTTTAGTCCGGAAAAGAGAAGGCTCAGGGGGAACCTTATTGCTTTCTACAACTATCTGCAAGGAGGTTGTAGTGAGGTGGGGTCAGTCTCTTCTCCCATGTAACAAGTGATAGAACACGAGATAACGGCCTCAAACTGCCAGGATATTAGGAACAACTTCACTGAGAGAGTAGTCAGGCATTGAAACAGGCTGCCCAGGGAAGTGATGGAATCACCATCCCTGAAAGCATTCAAAGAACATGTAGATGAAGCCCTCAGTGATACAGTTTAGTGGTGGACTTGGCAGTCCTGGGGTAAGAGTTGGACTTAATGACCTTAAAGGCTTTTTCCAACCTAGTTGATTTTATGATTAAATGCCGTAGGATTAGACTGACCTCCACAGGGCAATTCAAAATTACAAATGGGCTAGATCAGCTGGATTAATATCTGAAGGTAAGAAAGAAATCCTTTCCTACAAATGAAACTTAAGTCATGCATATACAGATGGCACATAGCAGACTTCTGCCTGTAGGCATGAAGACCTAGAACACCCTGTATTAATTCCTACCTTAGCAGTTTCTAGGGGGATAACAAAGAAATTCTGAAGACCAACAATCTTTTGCCTAGCTACAGTTCACAAAAACACAGAAAAGAGTTCCTCTTCCCTCATATTTTAAAAATCAACAGCTTTGAGGAGATAGTTTTACACATCTGGACCCTTCACTACTTAGCATCCTCATGAACATTTAGGTTATCAAAAGCCTAACTTGGCTCTGCAAAAAACTTAACTTGTATCTTCACCAAAAAAAAAAAAAAAAAAA
>NDXB01005727.1:49938-62097 GCA_002631895.1 Agapornis roseicollis | reverse complement strand
TTTTTTTTTTTAGCTTTTTTTTTTTTTTTTTTTTTTTTTTATATTTTTTAATTTTTTTTTTTTTTTTTTTTTTTTTTTCCAAAATTACAAAGCAACTTTTTGGCAAAGTTCAACCTTAAGAGGTGATAGTTTTGAAGGTTGGATTAAGAAAAATAGAACCTGAGGGAAAGTGACACTTAAGTCCATGACAAGCAAGAAGTTTTCCATTTAGTTAAATAAGAATGTTTCTGTAATATTTTTCACATTACAAAAATAACAGAAGTGAAGAAAAAAGATGATGGATACTTTTCTCATCATTTTATAGAGCAGCTTCTCATTCTTTCAGATACAAGACCTTGAGATAAAAGCGCATGTCAAAAATGAATGCAAGTAAGGACAGCAGAGCCCTGCTGTGGCTTTCTCTTGTGTGCAGTGTTTCTTAGGTGCTGTTGATATGGTTGACCTGATTGGATCTGCGATGGATTTCTTCCAGAAAACTCTCAAGCTGTTCTATCAGCATTCGTTTTTTAAACCTGTATTTAAAAGAAAGCATAATAATAGATGCAGCATACAGTAACACATGAAACATCATTCACAAAGCTTTTTTTGAACCCTGGAAACTTCAGTTGTTATTTTTGGTCCTGTGCATGCTGAGGTGATATACATCTCATCATAAGTATACATGTTGTCTCTTCTGGTAAGCTCCTAACTTGCTTTTCCATTTAATACAAAACTACGTTTACTACAGTCTATCCTATCATGTTTCTGAACATCACTCAGCCCTCAGAAATCCAGGAAAAAGAGAATCAAGTATTTGCTGTTTCTAGAAGTTTGAAGTATAGAAATAAAACATATGTCAAAAGAACTATAAACTTAAAGCTGGCAAGAATTTTTAGGGATTATTTACATGCCTTCATGGTGCCTCCACCAAAGTTAAGTGAAGACGGTACTGGTGAAGGAATGGCCATTACAGGGTACAGAGCAGATTTCTTGACAAGAAAATACAAATCAGAAGTTTGAGAAAGAAATGAAAGAAAATACAGATGTAATCCAAACCTGGAGTCTCTAAAGTTCTACTCCATATCGATTACATACATTTGAAAAGTAGGCCATTTTGTCACCTTTGCTTACACCCCTGCCTTGGCACACACAGCTCCTTGCTGTTTCCAGTTAGCCCTCCCCTCCTTTGCCACATTTCTTTGCCACTTTCTCAATTTAGTACTATTTTGAACTATACACTGAGTTCAGTTCTGTGACCTTTCTAAACCCCAGCAAAACCCTCTAGTCCTAGCCAGGCCTTCCAGGCCATGTTCTTGCCTCACAGAAACATGGCATCTGCCCCTAATTCCCAGACCACAGACCTCCCTACAATCCCAGCTTGAGTACTAGGAAACAAGCTCCAATTTCCAAGCACATACTATCTTGTGAATACCTGTGCTCTTAGCCCTTTACCATCACAGTTCTCCTCAGTAACCCCACAGAAATCCCACACTTCAATTACTCATTCACATCCATTATTCCTCATTGCTTTCACAACTGCTCCCCCTGCTTAATGAAAAACATTAAGCTGGAAAACAAACAATTATTCATTCTTATTCCCTCTAGCAAAAGTCTAAAGCTAACAGCAGTACTATAACATATAAAAACCTAGTGAAAATTTAGCATGCTCATATTCTGTGCAAGTGACTGGGCAGTGTTATTTCCCAGAATACCTTCATGCCCCTCTGAAGCAGCTGTACAAGTCGGCAGCAGATAACTCCTACAAACTTAAAACCTGATGGAAGGCGGAGAAAAAACACATGGATAACTATTCTCACCTTACTGCTGGCACAAGAATTTGGGTTTACACTGCACTATGTCAAGCCCTTCAGTACATCTCACTAAAAGTTCCTTTCCAAATGCTGAACACTGCAGCAAACAACTTCTTTTTTCAAGGCAGCAGAAACAATTTACCACATAAAATGTTATAATTAGCATATTTAAGCACTGACTACAGTTTGACTGCTCACTCTCCTAGGAATATTAGTACTCTTAATAACAGAACTTCCTTGAGTAGCTATTGAGCTTAAAGCTTCATTACTATTTTGTAATTGGTTGTATGAATTCTTGCCAACACTTTTATCACAAGTGGGTATTGCTCAGCATTTTGCCTAGGTAAACATTTTGGGCTTTGTTCTGTGTATTGTTAGCTTAAAGCTCTTAATTTAAAAAATAACTGAAAGGGAATTGAATTTCTTATAATGAGAAGTTGGTCGATTTGGGGAATGTTAATGTGTGCTTTGTCAGATTTTGCTCTATACTGTTTAGCAGAGAATAAAAAAATAAACTTATTCTTAGTGTTAGGACCATAAATGGATTGCTATGCCAACTGCAGAAATACTGAAGACTCCTCCACTATCTAGGCTAATTCTTTTTAGCCCCTTCCTAAACAGCTCTTAATTCTCCAAAGTTACAGCCATCTATTGGTGAGATGTGTCTCTTGTGTTCAGTAAGGACTCTTTATAAGCACTGAGCCAAATGTGCGTCACTAAGCATTCGAAAAGTCGTTGTCAGACTAGCAAAGGATTTGAAATAGAGATGTGTTATCTCCTCAGCTTTAGTATTTTCACAACTGAAGAAATGGAAGAAAGTACGGAAAAAAAAATAAATCCATTATCTACCTCATCTTGATTTCTGCCTCTCAAAAGTGATAGCTTTTCTGCTACCAGAAGAGTAACTGTGAGGTAGTTGGTTTGCAAAGCAAGGTGAAAACTGCAGATTGTTGTAGAAATCTTCCTCTCTCTTCACAACTCTCTAGTGAACTAACCTCCAAAACTGAACCAGGGCTGCTTTATATACACACTTTGTTGCTGAAATGCTTGAGAGCTTACAGATCCTTGGAGCAGGGAAAGAAAGCAGGCACCCCAAATTTGAATTGCATTCTGTGACACTGCATAGGTCAGCTATCAGTTAACAAAACAAGACTTTGACAACTCTGGAGAGCCTAGAGATATTTTCTGCAGGGACCAGGTAACCTTGGTTAAATGGGCTTGCCTGGGTAAGGAAAGCAGCAGAGAACTACACAGGGATTGTAAACAGTGTTATTCAGTTAGATAAAATGACTACACTATAAAAATCTAACCTAAGAGAGAAGAGGAAGAAGAGATGAAGCTGTTCCTGCACTCTAGCCAGTAACAGTTAAAGTTTAACAACACTCAACAGAAACAGAATTGCCAGCCTTTTCCACCAGCAGATACAGTGAACTGTTGGATATAGTGGGAGGTAGGATTTAATTCTGAGGCAACATTCCACTTTTGCCAAATTTTGTAGGGATTCAACTCAAGATGACTGGAATAGAGAGGCTGTGCAACAGAAATAAGAATTACAGATTATCTAAAGAGCCTAACTTTAGAGGCATAAATATTCCAACCCCATTAAGGGCTGCCCCTGACTTCAGAAGAAACAGTATTGTTTTGGTGTGCTGAGAAGGTGAAGAAGCATGTATAATACACAGACTATGACCTACATGGCCTTCTGAAATAAGCCTCAAAGTTACAGTTATATTTACTATCCAAGCAAGATGCTAGGACTATCATTTCAACTCAAACACTGCAGGTTCCAATCATAATTACACATTTCTCCTTTCTTTTCTTTAGAAGGCTAAGCAAGTATGGTCAGTCTAAGGATGCTGTAAGGTACAGTTTCTACCTGGATTAACAACATGGGGTTTAAATCCTCAGCAAGTCTCTCCACTCCAGTGACAAACTACCTCCCATTTCCAGAGCCTCAGACAGGACTGTCAAGGAAATGCATCATCTGAAGACCAGAGACGTATCTTTATGGAACATACCTGGATCTCAAAATTGATTTTAGGACAAGATTTTGAGTTGATGCAGAATAATGTATTTCAACTGTTTCTGGAAGCCTAATTCACAGTAGCATTCAGTTCCATCAAGTTTTTTCCGATTAGCAGTATGCTCACGTCTGAACTTTGGAACCTGAAGCATTTTCTATAGTTAACTTCTCTTCCTATGCCACTGTCCATCTACATTTCTGACAATTCAGCAGTTACGATTGCTAACATTAAGACAAAATCTGAGGCAAAAAGGTAAGCTTGTGCGAACTGCACACATCAGGAAGTTTATGTGTTTCTGTTCATTTCCTAGGGAATTATTTACTTGTTATGTAAAGCACTGTGGCAAGTTTCAAAGAACTGCATCGTTGTCAAGCAGTTATGAATGACAGTACATGGTGCAGTTTTAGAAGATTAATACAGCTCAGTTACCTACCTTGAAGCTTCTTTAATAACATTTTGTAAAAATATCAGTCGGGTTTGTAAGCTTCCTTGTACATGCTTTAGCAAAAAGAAGATTCTTTCATATTCTTAAAGAAAAGAGCAAAATCACAGTTACCTAAATGCCTATACAGATATCTGTTGTCATAGATCTGAGCGAAATCCAACACATTTCATTTACCTTTTGTAAGCTTTTAGAATATATTATCTATCAACCAGACCTGTAGCAATAATATGCTGTTTAATAAACACTAACATCAAAAAACACCGGATATTGCAGTTAGGATGTTACTGGAATACCTAACAAGTTCATTTTAGTATCCATAATACAAAAAAACCCCATGACTTTCATAAACACTGATAGGTAGAGCAATGTTTTAATCACTTATCCAGGAAGTTTATAGCAGAGGTTTCAAAACAAATCTTTTCAGCTTTATATTTATTTTGCTCCAGTCTCATGGTTCAATATGTTTCCAAAACAGTGATCTAATATGAATTCTTTGTCTAACTCTCATGCCAGTCATCTGAAATAAAGATTTTGTATACTTACTCCTTCCTGGTTTTCGGATCTCTTTCATAATTTGTGCTCTTAGCTCTATATTAATCTCTCTGGAACTTCTGCAATGCACTGGCTTTTTCCCTTTGCTGGGTGAAGACACTGGCAAGTCCTCTTCGGTACTTTGTTCTTTACTACCTGATTCCTCATGATTCTCCAAAAATCCATCAACATTCATGTTATTCCCTAAATGTTCATGGCCTACATCCTCTGTATGAGCTGCTGATCGATCCAATGAATTGAACAAAGAAGAGGACGTTGAAAACTCTGAATCCACAGTATTTGGGAAAACATCTGATGAAAGTGGATCTGTAACATGATTCTCAACCACATCATCTATTGTAACCTCATTATTTGTTTCTGATGCTGAAAAAAAAAAAAAAAAGATACATTTGACAGTTTCACATTCTTTATCATCTGATAGAAGTCAATGAATCAGCTCAGTATTAAACTCTCATAAAATTATGCTCCAGCTCATATACTTTAGTGTACATGCCAGGCATAAGAAAACGTGTTTGTGAATTGTAACACTGAGCAGATCTCCATAATATCCTGGCAATTAATGGCTTAAAAAAAAAAATCACAAGTATATTCTCTATATGAAAATGGAAACTGCTATATGGACTACCAGTGAAAGAAAAATTACCCATAAAATGTGCTTTTATGACATGCTTGTTTTCCCATATTACACTGAACTGACAAAGTTCACTTTAGGGCTGAACAGTGAACAATATTGTTACACAGCAGCTCAACTCCACTCTAAGGGAAGTGAATTCACCAAGCTACAGCAAAATTCAAATTAAGTTCATGTTGTGATACTTCTGGAGCATCTGAATTCCCAGGCAAAGGATGAACATCCTTCTGACTGTTAACACTGTCTCCTCATTTAGTACAGGAAACACATTGTTTATAGTGGGAAGTTCACATGAAAGAGACTTCGGTCAAAATACTATCTTAACTCTTTCTGTAATTAACTCCAGATGATAAATACTCCATTTTCATAAATGAGGGATAAAACAGCCATATTTGGGAAATCAGCCAAACGTATTCTTACATAAATAAGTTTTTTGCATAAATTAAAATGCAAACTCTCTAAAGATGATGAAGATTCACTTACTTTTGTGAACAGGAATAGGTTTAACAAGGTCAGGCTGTGCTTGTGTGATTGGTGTTGGTGGCCCTTTTCCTCCGATGTGATTATTCACAACTGGAGGAGTTTGTGGTCGACTTCTGAGCAGGGGAGACATACAACGTCGTCGTTTTGGAATCCCTTGCATATTTGGTTCTCCAGGTCTTTTATGTTTATTTTGAGGCCCTGATACAAACTCATCTGCTTCATCTATCATCATTCCCTGTAATTAAATTAATGCAGAGAATTAATAAACTTTATGGCAAAACCTCATCATATTAAAGGCAATTAATGCTTTGTATACCATGCTGTATACCATGTATATGATGCTGTTTACCATGTACAACACAACATTATGCACTGAACTCTTAAATGTCAACCAGATCGTTCCTAGACCAAATCAGTGTGCTTAAGGCCCTTATCCAACCAACAGTCTGCCAAGACAATTGAGTGGGCTGTCAAGCTCTTCTTTTCAGTAAATTGCAAAATGACTCAAGTATTTAAGAGAGCAGCTCAAAATAATACTGACAATGTGGTCAAGTCAAAGACAGATATGGGCAGAAGGAAGAGTCCAATCTCTCAGAATTATGGGAAGCTTTTTATGGGGGAAGTTTGGTAAAGAAAACATGACTAGATAGATACTAGCTATACTACAGTGACAAATGTATTTAATTTATAATATAATTCGGAGGCATAATACTGGATTTCCAATAAAGACTGCCATCCTTAGTGTCCTATCGATGGAAAAACATCTGAGACGCTCTCTTGTAAGCAGTACTTTTCCAAATACTTGAAAGTGTTTCTCCACTATATTGCTCTATGAATGGTCGAATCAGAAGCACACACTCACACACACCCACAAGCACATTTTTTGAAAAGCTTTACAGAAGAGTCACCTTTTTGTCCAATTTGAATGGATTGCCAAATGTATGAAGCCTTCGTGGTTGATCGGGATCAAGTTCTCGGAGTGGAGAAGGTACTTGTTTTAGATATTCCTGGTAGTTTCCCATTTGTGCTATAGGTACACTGTGAACTTGGTCTACCATAACAGAAGGGTTTATTAATACATCATACTGCTCACCTTATGACAATTTAATCTATATGCACTTCACAACTCCAGTTTTCAGTCTTTTAGCAAACACATTAACGAAATAGATGCACAACACTCACCATTATTCTTGCCTAACTGGTATTTATAACATCATGGTTTGAGTGCAGGAAACTTGCTTAAATATATCTGTCTTGCATATTTATCGTTATGACCGGGAAATAAACAATAGTTGTCATGCATGGATATTAGTTTTCCAATATGTCCCATAACTTTTCAACAAACTAGATGGGTGAAAAAACTGAGGCTGGAAACAAATTGTAACTAAAACATTTCTACAAACAAAAGATACATTAACGCAAAGTAGCAGTGCCGTGCTACATACAGCTTTGACATAACTCTCCCCAGTTTTAGCACCCAGAATTTAATTGAGACTGGCATTTTCCCAATGCAACAGTGAATTTTGGCAACTGAAATCAACAAATTCTGAAAATCCTTAGGACCTGATTCTAAACTTGTTATGGATTTAAAGTTGCCAAGCCTTTGATCAAGCAAAATGTACACTAACAGAAATAGCTGAAATAACATCAGGTTTCATGTGGTTTAACTCCCTCCCTAAAGAACAACTTCTCTGCCTGTCACATTACATTATCACTTGATCGCAGATGTTCATCTGACCTTAGTAGTGGCAGAACTAATGGGGCATACAAGTGCCTTTCACTTGCATTGCCTTTCTCATTTTCTTCACTTATTTCATCATCTTCTGTTAGATGCTGTAAAGCACTACCAGAAGACACAGTAGAAAGGCAAAGGAATAAATTAGTAGACTACTGCTGTTGGCCTGAAGGGCAAAAGGATCACACTGGCAGCACCCAGTAAGCTAGTTTACTTTTCCACTGCTCATAGTACACTTCTATGGAGAAAGATCATAATGTTCAGATATGGCCTGTGACTTTTTCCCTCAGATACCCATGACAGTTGGGAAAAACAGTGAAAAAAATCTTACGTAAAAGGCCAAGTCTCCTCATACAGACCAAAGGACAGAGCAGAGAGCCTGCAACCTTCCCTCCCCTCACTATTTTTTCTTCCAGTAAGTTACTTAAGGAAAAGCCTAGAGTACCCATGCAATTTAATGGCAGTATCAGACACCAATTAAGTTTTAAAGCACTATCCTATTTGTTACTGTCTTCAAATTTTTTTTAGCACCAATCATATCACAGGTAGACAAAAAATAAATTGTTGTCTAACCTTCATCTTGCCCTTTGAGGAACTTGCGAGTACTCTTCAGTAAATTAGATCTCATTCGTGTTAACTGATCCAAAAGATTTCTTCTGGGTATGTCATAAGCATTTCTAAAAGTCTGAGGTTTCAAATCCTATGGTTCCAATAAATAAAGTTCCAATTAATACTGTGCATGAAACAGTATCTAGCATTTCAATGGAAGTATATTGAAAATAACAACATTACACACAGTGGTGCTTACCTTATTCAGCAAAGCTATTTGGAACCCAGCATACTCCTTCATATTGAGGTCTAGAGGTCTATGAGGAATTTCCCCAGTAATCCCCTGTAGCAGATGTTGAAAATCGTTCCTATGTGCCATAGACAGGTTGTGTGATCTGCTTCTGACCTTAATTCCAGTCTCTTGCGCTACCTTTTTGCCTACAGAGCCAATGACTCTATCGGACTCTATTTTGGCCTTAATTTGAAATAAATAAATAAATAAAATTGACAATATGCTCTTAAAAGGATTAGTCAGACTTATTCATTTTAAATTCCTACCTAGAAGATTCAACAATGTGCTAATAAACTATGACTACCATAACCAGGATGAGTGCTTAAGGAGTGCTTAATACATAACCACTTAATGCTTACTACAATTTTAAATATAGTGAACAGTTTGTGCCTAGGTCTTCTGCATATTTCTCCTCTGCTGCCTTTTATGGTATCTAAGCACCAATATGCATGCAATGCTTTTATTTTCATAAAATGCCATAATTTGACTGTAAATCTCTCTGTACTCTAATAGACTTTTCTACAGTAACAGCTAAACACTGTAACTCTCACAAGACTGATTCTCCCACAACTATAGTTGCGATCAGTCACACAATGGAATCACCTTTTTAAAATCACAATACGAATAGACATAAGATTAATAAATAAATGCACAATAATACCCAATTCTGTTTGATTACAGAGATCTACCCCTAATATTATATCAGATTTGTACCAAAATCAAACATGCTCATAAACGCCAGGTTTTTGGCAAAATACAGTTGAACAAAGAGCCAAAAGTAATTTAATAATTCACCTGCCAATGTTGGTTTTGGAGATGCACATAAATTTATAGACTAATCAGAATGTGAATTTTTGCTTTTTAAGAATGCTGAGTACTACTGGCAGTGCCTTTCAGAAGTTAGAAAAGCTTTAAGTACAATTTGCAGTGCATGCTATTACATTATAGGAGTCTAAGATGCCTAAGTTGAGAGATCAGTTCACAGAATACTGAACAGTATGATTATGATTTAGTAAGATATACTGTAAACTTCAAGAGGTTTGCTTCCACCAATAATTATTTATGTTAATGTTTTAAGAAAAAGCTGGTACATAAGAACTCATTAGCTGAGTTACAAGTACTTGCACTGCTGTTTCTTAAAGTTTCAAGCCTACTGCATCATTTTATTTTGAACAAGAAAGCTTAACATGCAGAGTTCAACAAAATAAAAGCAGAGGTAGCAGGGCAGAAATGCTTTTGCTGGTGCAGGAGACTAATCAAAGATAAGGGCACTATTCTGAGCACAGTCAACAATTTCAAAAGGTCACTTGCCACTTCTAAGTATCCTTATTTGAGATTCTGAGTTTTGTCAGTTTGTATTTACTGAATACTTTTCATTTCATTTCACAAGCCAAAGAAAAGACATTTTCTGATTCTGATGCACAAATATCTATTTTCTGAAAAAATACTATAACATCTTTAATATCAAAGACAACATGTTTTCTTTTGGACAAAAGTATGTTACCATCTGTACAAGTAAAAATGCTCCATAAAACATATTATTTTAAAAAAACCCCAACAATCTCAATTTGTACCTCCATATCTATATCTTCATAGTCCAGACTACAAAGTCTATTTAAATGTTAAGTTTTCCTTCAATTTTGAAAACCAAAATGCTTCTTTGCTAACTGCTTATGGGAAGTTATTAACTTGATATTTCTGCTCTTTCTTCCTTCAAAGCCATTGAACTTGAGTATTTTAAGATCATCCTGATATTAGAATAAGCTTTTACTGCTCTTTTGCTTTAACATTACCTGCTGACTCAACTTTTTGAGATAGGAAATGACACTGTAACTAAGTCCATATTCCACATTGTCAGCTATGAGGTTTGGTGCTCCCATCATTCTTACAGCTTTCTTCAAAGGCTGAAACATGGAATATATTGTACAGTCATATTTAACTTTGCAAGTGTTGTACACATCAACTAATGTATTCATTGCAAATGGAACCCAAGGACCTTAAAGTCAGAAAACCAAAGACCTTCAGGGAAGCATTTTTGTCATTTTTTTAAAGTGTTGCTCCGTTCATACAGAATCAATTAACAACAATATAATTTATATATGAGTCACAGCTGATGAAATTGTCATAGCTTTCAAGACTCAAGACTTCCACAGGACTCCAGTTAAAACAGCAAGTATCATTATGCACGAAGTCTAGCTATTCTTTATTAATACATATTCTACTTGAAATAGGGAATATATCCATAGTGGAAACATAACTATAGTTACATGATAAAAATAAAAGTTTTAACACAGTAAGTCATCTTACCCCAAGATAATATGGAGGCATTGTCTTCAAATAGCTTTCAAATGACTGTCGCCATTTCAATGTAGGCTTTGCCTTGTGTACTTTAAACAAGTCATCTGATGGTTATAAAAAGAAGAGACAAAATGAAAGACATGTCTAGGCAGCATTGCATCATTTTTTCTAATAAAAGAAACTCTCAAAGAAACAAATTCTTTAATGCTGAAGTTAATGTATGCATTTTAACATGTATATGACTAAGTATATAAATACATAAGTTAAAAAAAAAGTCTAAGGATGAACTTAACAAATTATTTATCAAAATGAATTTGTAATTGAGACAGATTGATTGGGAAAAACGGCTCCTAAAATAATGAAAGAAGTGAGACTAAAACATATTTTAATTAAAACATCTCACATGGAGTCTGAGTCACATAGTAGTCAACTGGTAAAAAGTGAAACAAGTTACTGATGATATTGCTCAACATGTCACCTTCCTACAGGTGTGTGATTAATACTGGCACTAGTTGCAGTAATCTGCTTATATGAGATCAATTTTTCAATTGCCTGTCTCCTAAGGAAACTTTTATGAAGTTGTCTTTACCTAGCAGTGGAAGGAGGACTGGATAATTGTAAGGCATCACAAATAAATTCACACAGTTCAGTGCTGTACTAGCTTTCAAGTACCCAAAAGGATGACCAAGTTCACTGTATTTTGCACTATTGCTCACATATACCTGCAATAAAACACATTATGTTGTATGTAAATCCAAAAAAATACATTATGTCTTATGCGCTGAAATTTTACATCCTATTTTAATTATAGAATAGTCTATGAAAACCAACATTTTATAAATAACTTCAGCATGCACTCTACTTGCCTGCCAGCAGGTCTGAGGGGATTTTCTTTCCAAGATAAACTGAGTCAGTGGTGAAGGTTCTAACTCGTATTTATCAAAAGGCAGTTTGTCAATTACCATCGGCTCACAGTCAGTACAGGAAAATTTCACCACAGGATGAGATGTACGAGGTGGCTAAACATAAGCATTCCACTGTTAATAAGTCTGCACAACGATTAAAATGCAATGGTGCTATGACAACTTAAGTAATACATGTTCTTTGAAAACAGACATATTTAAGGAGCCTAATTCAATACAGGATTCATACATACTGTTAATGAGTCCTAAGCAATTCATTTATGATGTTAGCACCGTCTCAAAATCTAAAGGAATCTTATTTTCTATATAAGCACCAGGTATTTTATCTGGTAAGTCTAGAACATCAGAGTATACAAGCAAAACTTCTTGCATATACACAAAAACTTTGCAAATGAAATTAAAACTGCAGGGAGGACAACAACAAAAAAAAAAAAAAA
>NDXB01005727.1:15393-26077 GCA_002631895.1 Agapornis roseicollis | reverse complement strand
AAAAAAAAAGATAAAAAAAAAAAAAAAAAAAAAAAAAAAAAAAAAAAAAAAAAAAAAAAAAAAAAAACCAACAAAAAAAAAAAAAAAAAAAAAAAAAAAAAAAAAAAAAAAAACCAGCAAAAAAGCAGGCTGGAAAGGAGTCTCAATGCAAGAAATCATTATTTTTGTGTGCAAAACCTCTGTATCAAATAATGCACATGTGAAAACAGAAGGGATGTGTGTCAAGAAAGCATTTGCAGACTACATTCATACTGAGCAATAAAGGAATGATGAATACACAGTAGGATTTATGAAGACAAACTTAAAATACCAAGATACACTGATGTCTGCATGTGCTTGAGTCAGAGTTCTCAATATTACTAAGTCACAGAGTTTCAAAAATGCCAGTTTAGTATAAAGGTTTGTCCTGTTTCTTTCATCTAGGAGCAAATTTAATTGAGTTCTAAATAACGTATTATATAAGTGATAACTTCTTGATTAACTTCTAAGTGCTCCAATTTAGATGAGGTCCTTGGTAAGTTTCAAAAACAATTCAGTCCTTGAATCTTTCACAACCCTGATATCCTTACAAAGAAAAAACAACAAAGTTCATACATAGAATGGACTCATATATAGCAAATCCCAGCAAGAGAAGAAAACATTTGCAAAATGTAGCACTGATGTGACAGATACATGATAATCCCAAAAAGGGAAGAACTTTAACTTGTCCTTACATTACTTAAAATACATAAACAGCAAAGCAACTGTGATCACAACTTTCACCTTAAGTTAACAGAAATTGTCACTTAAAAATAAATGCACCTTATCCGTTCGTTACAAATTGTTAAATGAATCACTACTGGAATCATCTGAAATTGGATAAATCAACCAACAAATCCTGGTGGTTTCCAAAGTTATTTGACTGAACACAGCAAATGCAACCTCCTAAAAATAGGTTAGATTTAAGCTTTTATAAGCTTAAAAGGAAAAAAAAAAAAAAAAAAAAAAAAAAAAAAAAAAAAAAAAAAAAAAAAAAAAAAAAAAAAAAAAAAAAAAAAGCTAAAATATATATCCACACCAAACAGCACTTTAAAGTCAGACCCAAAAAATCTGGGTTTAAAGATGATTTTGGTCATATTTTCTAAAAATATTTCTGAACGTTTTATTCCAAAAATAACTGACCTTGTCAAACCTTGGATCAAGTCCCTAATTACTGCAGCCTTTCTGCTTCACAGCAATGACTTTACATAGCTGGTCCTGGCTCACTCAGTGCAATTCACAGTGCAAAGCCAGGCCTCTGTTCTCCCTATAACCAGAAGGGTAATGATAGTCACAGTTGCCAGCAAACTGATTTGGGAGAACATAAAAACCAAACAAACAAATAAACAATGAGGGGGAAAGCCAAAGAGTGAGTTGTATACAAAAGTCTCCCCACCTTTTTAGGAGTTATCAATCCAGAGTACTACAAGCTGACTGTAAGTAGCTTATTGACTCATGAACATAGGCCAATTCTTCTGAATAATGTCCCAAGACTTCCCCACAACTCCCTTCCAGAGTTTATTACCACTACATCAGGAGCAACTTGTCTGATTTAAAACAGATTTCGAACCACCACAGTTCAGCTTATTAAGGATCTGAATCGATCACTGACTTATTTCACTACATGAAGTCATACAACTTGAAGCAAGTTTGGTACAATGATCACAGGAGGCCCTAAGTTCAGGATCAGAGTAGGCAGCTATGTGTCTTACATACAGATGCATATAGTCAAGTCAGCATCCTGGAATTCAAACCGGGGGGGGGCATAATGGTGGAAGAAAACAGTGGCCACTTTTCTCTCATTATGTATGCTGAGCACTGAGGTCAGTGTTCTAAACTGATTTCAATGACAGATATTCAGGATTTGTTCAGTGTAGCTTTTTGGCTCAAGGAGATGTTGACAAAACGCACAATGTATTTAGGTAATTTATCCTCAAATATCACTGTTTGACAAAATCAGATTAACATCCTGCTCTCCACAAGCAGTAGCAGTTAAATGTAGATAGAAAAAAAAAAGAAACAAACCACTATAAATTAAGGAAATGGGAGTGGCTACACTGAGCAGTCACCAAATGCAATTATACAGGTAAAAGTTTCCTGGCAAAGCCAACAAGACAGTAAGCATTATCTTGAATGTGTATGCCCCTAAATCACTGTCATTTACACAGCAGTTCCTGCTAGGTCAGTCTTCTAAAAGACCTCCAGTGTTAGAACTATGCTACACATAATCAACACTTACTTACGACTATTCTAGGTATCTACCACTACAGTGCTGCAAGACCCACGCTTACCACCCATATTAGAATAACTACAGCAGGACAAGATTTCATCTCATACAACCAGAATTCTTACCTACTCAGTGCCCCAGTCTGAGTCACTCAAGGTTCCTGACTAAGGCTGGTGTGACTTGCACCCATCAACTTCTTTAACTGTCTATTTTAATCAGCTGTAGGCATTAACCTAGTTTCCCCACTGGAAAAATTTAGGCTTAAATCTATAGTGGACTGTAGATTTATGTGAGGTAGTGCAAATAATTAACTGAGGCTGGGACACTATCTCTAGAATGAAAAAAAAACAGATGCTTAGATAACAGATACTTGATTTCTCCTTAATGTAAGACTGAATTGCCTATGCAATACATTTTTGAAAAATCTAGTTGATCAGAGGCCAACTGTATGGTACCAAAGCGATTATTTTTCTTTCTTTTTTTTTTTTTTTAAATAAAATATACAGGCAATAATAAATAACCTGAAATCATCTTTGTTGTCAATATACAGAATTGTAATCATAAAAATATGCTGGCACATAGAAAATACTTCATGAATGTGTGATATCCTTTGTAGGCATCACAGGATCATCAGAAATCTCTTATGGCTCACAGGCTAGTCCACTTTAAAAAAAATCAAGGATATTTCAATACATATGAAAGACTTACTCTAAATGCACGTATAACCATTAATTCCTATCTGCAGTATCAGGGCCTTTTTTGAATAAGTGAAACTGGCCTACACTTTTGACAATTAAAATCAGCACCATAACCACACAATGCAAACTGGATGCCTGATAAGAGTTCCGTATTAGCTAGATATTAGCACTCACAAATTAGATTAAATTCCAAATTGTTGCATAAACAAGAGATGAAAGCAACTTGATAAAAGGGACAGACAATACAATGTTGAGTAACACAACAGGAATTGGAAACATTGGTATGTTCTTTAAGTGGGAGATGCAGATATGGGGATATTCTATGAACTAGAAAACTCACTATGCTATTAAACGTACAGAAAGAACTACACGAAAAAAACAACAGCAAGCAAGACTCTCAAGCAACACAATCATGGTTTCAAATGAGACTCAGCTGAATTAAAATTCAGGCACATACACAAATATGTTCTTCCCTTTAAATATCAGAGAAATAGACCTTCTACAACAGAAACCTGAGACTGGATGTAACTATTCAGTAAGAAAAGCAAAACCTAGCCTAAAGAAAATAACCATAGCAAGGGGGAGGGGAAGGAAATAAAAAATACTTGTGCTTCACAAGATAACCAACTCCTGGCTCTTTATGTATTTGCTTTGCCTCCCTGACAACTGACTGCATTGAAGTGCAGATACAATTCAAAAAGACAAGAATACTTCAACTGTGGAACACTTATCTTTAAACACCCAAATAAAGCTAATATATCTAAGGACTCTATAATGACCTGAAGCAACTAAACTGTTCCAGATACAAAGTCAAACCAAGAGATAAAATTTTGGCACTCCTAACTGTAAATCAGACTTTCTCTGATGACTTTTTAGCAAATCTAAGATTATCAGAGACAGACATCTGTAGCTTTGCTTAAGCTTTGGCAGCATGACTGTGCTCACCTGACCCCTAAAAATCAAAGCTACAAGGAACATGTTACAGCACTGCCCCTTCCAAATCAATTTCATTGAAATACTGAGCACTTTCAGATTCAAAGTAGTCAAAGATTATTTGATACTCAGAACATGACAAAGTATCTTACTTCTTTTTGCTAGCAAAACCAATTGATAATTTTCACTGGAAAAAAATCAAGTACCTTTTGTAAGCTTGTTTTAACATTTTAATTCTTCTTTCAAAAAATGCTGAATTAGAAGTAGACAAGTGATTTTAAGAACACTCAAGTTTGATGTGACTGACACTTTCAATGAACTTTGCTGCACTGGGAAGGCTGAAAGGCATGCAGTTCCACCTCCCAACATGAAAAAACACTTGCAGCAATGCCTACCATAGCTTTCATTAAAGGATACTGTAAAACAAAGATAACTAAAATCCCAAACATTTCAAGAACAGACAAGATGGCGTGTTTAAATGTTACAGCCTAAAAAGTATAAACTGGAACCAATATGCTTGATTTTGTCATTTAACGTGAGGTGAGAAAGACTGACTTTCACCAGCACCTCACATATAGATCTTTGATATTAACAGGCATATAGGTTTACATGAAAACATTCCTATTCCACAGAAAACAGGAGACTATAAGAAATCCTCCTATAAGTATTTCTGCCATTACCATACTTAAACTTGCTGTTTTCAACTGTCTTAAATTCTCACATTTGGTTTTGCTGGAGAAGGGTAGGGGGAAGATAATAGGAGAGCTACTCTAGAAGAGCAAACCCCTGCCTCTACCAGCACAAGAAGCAAGCTCCCTGTGCAACTGTGCCAGAATGACAAAGCAGGAAATGCTAACCTAAACTTTGGTTCCAAATTTGGAGGCACACTCAACACAGGCCATTCCAGTGCAGTGTTTATGACCTCAGAATGCCAAGACAAAAGTCATGCTCAAAGGATTTTGACTTTTGAAAGCAAGGAAATCCAGCAGCAAGTCTCAAAAAAACCAATGGAAAAATGAAATTGCTCAACAGTTTAAAGAAAGCAGAACATATCACTGCAAAAGCATAATGTGTGCAAAGTTAGGGAACAACATTTCATATGTATGATTGTTAGGGTTATTTTTTTAAGCTCAGCAGATCTTACACACAAATAAGCACATAAGCAAGGAGTAAATCTGCAAGGTGTTACTTAAAAACAAAGCTCCTGTGTGCCTACAAGCCACATTAAGACTTGGCCTCCTAGGCATACTATTTACATATATTTGGAATACTACAGTATATAAGCACTCATGGAAAAGCATGCTGATGTCTACTCACCAACAGTAATTTTTACTGTGTGAATACATCAGCAATACTGCTACTGTAGTTACAAATGGGTCCAACCATATATTCAGAGGAAATTATAAAGTAGCAATTACACTAAGATTGTACTGTGTGATGGTCACATATAGTATGAATAAAACCCTCAGGGAAAAAAAAAACCGACCCGTGGTGATGTCATTATATGCAGGACACCTTTCAATTTTCAGGTCAGAAATAGGTCTTTCCAGACCTTAGCATATTTTTAAGTTCCTAAAATATTCTTAATTGGTTGAATTCCATTTGGAATTTAGTTTGTCTCAAAATGCCTTAATTATGCTTTTGTACGTATATGAAATGCAGTGCAGAAAAACAAGCTTTCACCAAGACTGCACACAGCCTAGCAAATCATCAAAACACTGTTTCTTGTATTAGTCCATACCCAGAGAGCACCTTAGTCCTTGCTGAGAACGAAAAATACCTATCCCAAGTCCACTTGGATTACAGAAACATTATAGTCTGTTTTTATGTTTCAAAACAACTAATTTAGCATGTCCTTTTGTTTAAAAGTATCAAATTCATCCCTAAGCCAGTTTTATCATATCAATAATAATTATGATGCTGAAAAATATGTGGAAGATACTCTAGTGAGACAAAAAGCTCATAAAAAGCTTATGTTATTGAACAGTGCTTTTTCTAGCTGTGACACTAAAATGAAATTTCAGCCTGAAAAGTTCTGGAAAAATACCTTGCTATATCAACTGAACCACTTTGAAATCTGCTCAGGGAAGTACATTTTATCCCTCCAAACCTCATTCTACCCAATACTGCTTAAAAAAAAAAAATAGTAAGAGACCTTCATTGCACAAATAACCAAAGACAAGGTGAAATAGTTGGGGAATCAGAGAATCAAGAGCTTTAGAATTTCAAACATGCATCAGATTCAAGTTTTGGTAGTGCTGTGTTGGTGCTTTGCATGGATCAAAACACCATTGATATATATTTACCAACCATAGATTCACAGCTCAGTCTTAGAAACTTCACTACAAACAGCAAACAACTCAAGTACATAGATGGCCCAATTCAACCACTTGTTTACACTTATACTGTATTATAAAAATAGCTATGTTTTCTGTTTCCACAGAAAGACATTATTAGTATCTAACCCTTCCATCCACTGTAACACATTTGCCTCACTCAAAAATATTCAATTAAATTGTGACTACACATGTGCTGTTGAACAAAACATAGCTGCAAGATTTAAGAGTGTATTCCAAGAAGACAGAAAATCTGCTAATAAAAGGCTTGGTATTTCAGACTAACTGAAACAATGGAGAAGCTGAACTGGGGGAAATGTCAATCAGCCAAGTGCAAACTGCGCTAATGAAGTACAATGTTTTGGGGTTTTTTTTGTCATATAACAGTGAGTCCTTGCTGAATTTAATGTGTTTAAATTGCTTTTCCCCTGAAGACATCCAAATCCTGTATTTTTTCCTAAGCTTTCTTTAAAAAAACAGAAGGTGAAGAGTACCACTATTTTTAGCAAATGCTAAAACCTTACACCCTATGTGAAGGTTAATTTTTTGGCTACCATTATCAGCACAAAGCATACTACAGGTGAAAAAGCCTATAACTATTGCTGGACTCAAGCAATATGATACAGAATTTATCCAAAAGTGCTGCAAAAATTAAAGGAACAGTCACCTTAAAATATGTGCGCTTTCCAAATCTTTTGGTGCCAAAAAATCTTTCACAAAAACATGGATCTAACAACCTTAGGGTCAACAAAGGGTTTATAAAGCCATACCATAACATTAATATCAGAAAAAGCTCCCAAGGTTTCCAGGTTTCACAAAAACATGGATCTAACAACCTTAGGGTTGACAAAGGGTTTATAAAGCCATACCATAGCATTAAGATCAGAAAAAACTTCCAAGTCTTCCAGGTTCTTGACAATTTAAATGTGTTGACAGTGTCTCTTTAAGAACTGAACTGTGATCAGCTAATACAGCTGTACGCTTGGTAACTCAATCTTCATGGACAACTAAGCCAGTGCTTATTTACTAAAAAAGCAGTATGATAAAGACTCATATTAAAAATCCAAACATTAATGTTGCAAGAAAAGATGAAGCAGGAGATTTTCCTCACTTTCAGAATGACAGTACAGCCATTACTCTTGTGCAGGAAATCAGCTGATGGAGAACTCTGGTCTACTTCGAAAGAAATTAAGTATAGTGAGTCACGCTGCCATTTAAACAGTTCATACTCAGCAGGGGGACAACACACAATGCTTGTGTCTTTATGTTCTGTGACATAACCACACAGTCTCATCAAGCTCGGATCATGTCTTGTCATTGGTATGTATAATAAAATCCTGTTTTACAGTTTCAACACAGGAAACAAGTGGACCTTAGCAAATATCTCAAAAGTTTGTCAAGACACCCAAAAAACAAGCATGATAGTCAAAAGATGTTAAGCCAGAGAAATTTTCCAGAGAAAAGCTTAATAAAAGTTAGGATTTATTACTTCATATAATACCACAGCTAAGATTATCTAAACATTGTATTTTTGTAAAATTATCTTCTCCTCCCACTCCAAGCCAACCACTCTTCAAACGTGTCTGCTGTATTTCAGCTAACTACTATTTTATGGGCCTAACATTTGTAGTTGCTTTAAAAAAAAAAAGTTAATAACTCCTTTATGTTCTGAGTGAAAAATATCTCAAATGCAACTGAGCATTCCGATCACTGTCATTATGCTGAATTTCTAAGTTTCTTACTGTATGTTCCTTTAAATACCCATTTATATTGAGCAAATTTGAGGTAGCAGACATGAACAACAGGAAGTTGACAAGATAATGCGACATAATGCTCAAAGGCCAATGTGAACTTGAGGAAAATTAACTGCTGTGGACCTCATCCTGCCAGCACTGAAGGAACATTTAAATGCTCCAGAATTTGATCTGGTTTATGAAAAAACGCTACTTTGATTAGTACAGCCAAAAAGGAGCCTGTGACATCAGCAGCAGATGACCTGGCACTTGCAATATATTCATCTATTTTTGCAGATGCTAAAAAAGAGTTAGAAATCCTATTTAGTCACCTGACTGCACATGTGAACACCTCTTCAACAGCCAGCTCCACATGTGGAATAGAGAAAAAAAACATGCAATAAGCATGGACGGGTTCAAGCCCAGACTGAGGCTTGTAACCAAAAGATCAGACAAAATCACTGCTCCACAGACAGAAGAGCAGCTATCTGCAGTAATGAACACTACCAGTGAGTCAAAACAGTCATGACAACTCAACTGCCCACTTGATTGAGTAGCTGAGCACAGCTGGTTCACTTGGAGGAAATTATTTGACATGGGTTTAATTAGAATATTGTAATTATCAGTAGCAATGGGAAAGAGCAAGTATTTTATGTGTGCCTACAGTGATATGTGCTCAACAAAGCTTCGTACAGCTCATGTAACCAAACAAAAACATCATAAAATGGGAAAGATTAGCACACAGATGTAAAAGAGGACAGCAGATGGTAATAGGAAAAAAAAAAAAGTAACAACCAACCATGTGTGGAACTAGCACTTTTTTTTTCTTCCCTAAAGTTTCATCACTAAACTGGCATTTTAAAAACATTTAAGCTCACTTGATCACCTAGTGGCAAAGCCATACAATGCAACATGAGACACAGAAATTTCCTTCCCAAACAAACATGGTGTTATCACACAAACTCTGCTTGGTTTGGAAACAGGAGAGGGAGGAAGGGGACTTATTTTCACAATCCTAGTCCCATGTCAAATACCAAGAGCAGTAACACCTCCTCAAATAGCAGAGGGAGCATTACATAAGAACAAGCAAAACAGGGAAATTCAGGTTATTACATCCCATGTGAAAAATACACTATATACTTTGCCCAATACTAATGATCTTCCTTATAAAAAAATCCAGGGTTTGATCCAGTGCCAGAAGGAACTGGATACACTTCCTAAAACATGTTTAGCCTACAGTTTCAGTTTCTGTCTTTCAGCAACTCACACTACTGAGCAAGAGAATGCTGGCCCACCCCTTAAATGAAGTTCTCCTTATAAAGGGAAAGCTGCAATATAAACACTCCAAAAGCACAGCTTCTCAAGACTGATACAACAGGCAGGTTTATACAAATATATGAAAAGTTGCAGTAAACTCATTGGAAAGAAAAGGTTTTGAAAAAGTTGTGCTCTATTCTGTACGTTTGGACATGCCATGTTGTTAGACAAATGGCTAATCTCCCACACTGTACTTAATTGATTGTACAGGAGTGTACAGAAAAAGCTATGATTCTGAAACATAGTCTTCATACAAAGAAAATAAAAGCTTAACTGAGAATGTCAACTTGGGAGCTATGTCACAGTTTACAAACTGAAGAATAACTTAAGTTCTGAAAAAGGAAGTTGGGTATCAGACTATAGCCAGCAACTGCATTTCTTCCAACTGTGAGCTCTGCTTACTTTTGAAGAAGCCCCCATACTCAGTATTTCATGAAGATGCCACTTAGGACAACTACCTAACTATTGTCTCTAGGAAGTCTGTGGTTTACAATTTTCCACCTATTAATAGTCAACCTACCTGCCCATAGTTGTCTATGCCAGTTACTAATCTATTTAAGTTTAATAAGTCAAAAGCTGTCCTTAGGGACTGGCCAAGAGTTGTGAGTCCTTCAGCTTGAAGGTTTTTCAGTTCATTCATAAACGTTGCATGGTTTTCCTTCCAGCCAGCCTGAAAAGAGAAACGTGAGAAGACTTATTCTCCAGATCCGAGCTTTGCTTTCCTGTGAGGCTACCGCATACAGCTCATCCCAAATGCTAACAAACCACCTTAAAAGTTACTAATAATACTCAGTGTTGTTCCATAAAGACTGTAAAGATTTACTTCTCTTAGACCCCCCCCCTCCCCAACCAACTAAGGTAGGTTTTGTATTTTTCACGGGACAAATCTCAGCGAAGTGAAGGATGCACAACCCTCACAGCTATTCACACCGCTATCGCACATCCTTCCCTAGATGGAAGCTAACTGCGCTGCGAGCCGACCTCCAACAGGTTCACCGTTCTGTGTCATGCAGACCCCCGCCCCTTCCTCCCTCCCCACCCCCTCGCGGTACGTCGGTCCGCCCCCCGCCCCGGCGGGGCTGAGGAAGTGCCGTCCCCTTCCGAATCCAGACTCTTCGGGCTGAAGTTGCTGCTTCCCCAGATCGCCTCTTCCAAGCTGAACTCTCCTTGGAGTTGCTGTCACTTCTCCCAACTTGAATAAATATCCCCCACAGTTCATTGCTGCTCGCACACACCACACAGGGAAAAACGTCGGCCATGTTGATGTCAGCGCTGCCGCCGCCGGAGCCCGTGTGTGCCGCGCTGTCCCGGACCGCCGGCAGCCCGGGCGACGCCGGCGGGGGGGCAACTGCTGGCAGAGGCCCGCAGCGGCGCGGAGGGGCCGGAAGGAAGCTGGGGGGAGTGGGGGGGGGGGGGGGGGAG
>NDXB01005726.1:98653-111670 GCA_002631895.1 Agapornis roseicollis | reverse complement strand
TTTTTATATTTTTTTTTTTTATAAAAAAACCAAAAATTAATTTTCTTTTTTTTTTTTTTTCTTCACATTATAAATAACTGACAGTAATGGGGAATAAACAACTTAAGTCTCCCTGCATGTGAAATGCAATACAAAAAGTTAAGTGTTCAAAGGTATGTCCTTCCACAAAGAGAGGTTAGTATTATATGTAAAGAGATGCAAAAAAAGTCAATCACTTTTACTGACCGTTTTAAGTATTCACTTTCAGATGTTTTCCTGAGAGGAAGAATGGTTCAAGTGAACAGTTAAAGCAGTTTCTAGCAGACAGTGATAAAGAGCTTATAGAGATCAAAGTGCAAAAACTCTTGAAAACAACTAATTTTGGCTACAGGCAGAAATACTATGGTGGCCAAACGTATTAGCCTAGATCACCCATGACGCACAGCAATCAAGAAAAATATTAATAAGACAAAATAATGACAAAAAAATGCAGTGCTCTGTTTGTATGACTAATTTCTTGCATGTATACATGGTATTATACAAAATGAGCCACAATGCTCATTTCGGGTGACATTTCTTTTTGTGTGAGGTGTCCCTGACCATGGCAGGGGGGTTGGAACTAGATGTTCTTAAGGTCCTTTCCAACCCTAACTATTCTATGGTTCTATAATGCACTGCAGCACTCAGGTCTGGCTTCATGACAGCAGATAGTTCAGCAGCTGTAGTTAAGTCCCTCACTGGCACAGGAATATCCAGCTACTCCCTTGAAAGATAATAATGAGAAAGCCTCCGACAAGACACAAGGCTTCCTTCTGTGCCTTCCTTGCTGGAAGCAACTTCTCAAGGCAAACATTTTCCTCCCTTTTTATGTTCTTCAGAATTTTTGCTTTATACAGTCTCAGAATTCTCTGAAAAATTGCTTACATTTATGTCCAAATATGCCTTCAAACAAATGAGTTTGAAATGATAGAACAACATAAACTATGTATCAAGTATATTGCACTATTGTCTGAAAATGTTTGACCTGTTTTCCAAGCCACTGTATGAAAGTCTAGGAAATATTAGACTTCTTTTGGATGAGGCATCATCTATAGGCATCACTGACTATTAGAAAGTCTTGCTCTATTATCTATCTCCTAAACAAACACACTAGTAGTGACATATCCAGAATAAAGGGTGTGATTGATGCAATTAATGGTTCTGCCTAACCACACAGAATAATTTTCTACAGACTTCCTTCCACTTCCAAAGAAATAAAGGTACTTAATTAATCAACAATTCCATAACTTTTTCTCCTGGAAAATTCTGAAGTTAAATTTAAAGTCAAACATGTCAGGACCCTGAGCAACACTAATGTAGATAATTGAGCTAGAAACAAAAGGATATTAAGCTCAATATAGATTCATCTAGAAGTTATAAAATTTCTCACACAGTCTGAAGCTGAACTAAATTCAGGGTCTTCCACCCATATTAGTGAAAATTCTGGTTTCCAACACCTTTGAAAAGTCAGCTATTTATGCAATGCTTATCATCAACTATAGAAGACTTTGATATGGCATCCTTCAGACAAATTTTCTTAATTACTTTTAACAGTAATTGAATAGTAACCTGAAAATGAAATTACTACTGCAGCTGGAAGAATATTTTGGTTAAATGATTAGCCCTTTCCTGTTCATGAATGGTTTGAACACCATAAATTTCTGCATGTGTATCTAATTCAGGAACACTTGCCACACTGTTATGCCAACAAATTCTATCTTAGGGATAGAAGAGTTAGTCAAAGCTGTCATGTATGTTGTGCTAATTTCCTAATAATTACAGTTGGGGGGAGGGGATGGATGCAGACAAAACCAGAATAAGTTTCTTCCTGGTGAGAATTCATTGGATAATAATTTGCAGCAAAAATAATGTAACATTGAATTTAATAAAATTTTCAGAGATAAATGAATAAAGTCTTCATCTGAAACATATTTAGTCTGAAAAGGCTAAATATCACTTACGTATATGGAAAGGGAACATTAAATAAAAAGATATTGCTAAAATAATCAGTGTGCAACACAACATGTTCAGGATACATGGTTATTCAACTGTTGTTCCCTACAGATGTAACAGCTGAGGTACTGTTTTCACTCAGTTGAGGAGAAAATAGCATTCAAATCCTTCTGGGAATAAGAAACTCTAACCAAAGAGTCTTTTCTGTGTAAAAATATTGCAGCCTATGTAACCTGAAAACTTCATGACTCCACCAAATAGTAACTGTTGTTTTATATCTTGCTTCTTGACATTAATTATTCTAGAGACTCTAAGATAAGTAGTTTAATAGCATCGAGACCAAATGGGACTAACTTAATGTTTTGCTTGGATTCCTTATTTGACTTCAAACAGTTTTACTCAGAATTTCCTTTATTTCCAAAACCTGTATTGAGTAAACCTATGTGACTCAACCTCTTAGAAATCTCTAAGAGCTTTGATCCACATCAAGGAGTAGGTTTTTCTTCAGACAAGCAAAATGGTATTTAGATTAATCACAAAACCTAATGGAAACAGCTCTTGATGCTGCCTAAGAACACCTGAACTCTCATTTATCAAGAGAATACCAATGAGAACAGAGAGGATTTCATGCTCTCCAATCTATCCATTCTGTATACGCTATTTTTTAAAACTGGTTCTGAAGTGAAATTCTTTCCCTATTCAGGACATTCTATCCACCCATTCCCACGCTTCTCTCCTTCCTTTCCTTTCTACCTTGGTACATGAAACATGCAAAGTAATATATAATGGAATGACTTTATAAATAAAGATTGAATAAAAAAATCCTTATAAACCTGAAGGCTGATAATTAAGGCACTATCCAAGAGAGTGAAAATGTGGTACTAGGATCTTTAACCAGTAGAAGGGATATGAATCTTTGACCTCCTCACTTCTTCAGAGCTCTTTAAGCACTGGTTTTCTCAGTCTTATAGTTGTTTAAAACAGCAAATTTTAGGCTGCTGATCTTACACTGAAAGATCTTACAGTGATGATGGTTATGATCCAAAGAGCAGTGAGGTAGCAAGTTTCATAGGCATTCATTATTTGCTAATGGAAGAATAAACTGGCTGACTTGGAATCCACTCTTGGACCTCAGGCTATTAATCATGGTTCGGAGATTCTGTGTCCTCATGCCAAGTTCTGTACACTGTTCAGTACAGTGATGCTATCTGCATGATACAGTGGGAATCTTGCAGTGCTTACATCCTCCCAACCTTGCTAGCTTAGTCTTGCTTCCCCTAAGCTGTATCTTTTCTTCTGAACAGATAACTTTTCTCTCAGTTTTCCCTTTCCAGTGACTATAAAGGGAGCCAAAACTGGCACAACTTTTAAATGAACCTTGTCTTTTGGATACTAGATGTTCAGTGGGATAAAACCTGGCCACTGTGATTTGTTTCTTAACTTGTACAAAGGGGTTGCCACAGCATTTTATACAGGCTGGCTATGAGGGTTTCAAGCAGGCCTGGAACAGGGTTCATGTAAGTATATAAGATAAAAATATCCTGCTGTGTGCTTTGTGAAATGAATATAAACCATGCCAATAAGAGATTTAGTTTATATTTTAAATCAAGCACAAACTCAGCTTTGGCTTTGATAAGGTATTATCCAGATTAAAAACAGTTAGTTGGAAATGTTAATGGAAAAAGATCATCTTTAGAACTGGTACAAGAAGAGATCTACTTTGCCAGCACATCACCACAAACGCAACAAACCTTGGATTGTTCACCTGGACTCTGAATCAGAACAACTTCTGTTGACCCAGGACTTTCAAAATGTTTGCAGGAAAAGACAAAAGACATCCTATGGGCAATCACATTTTGAAACACTGAAATTAAGAATTGTCTAGGTAGGCCAGTTTTGCCCCAGGAGATGCTGACTGTTATGGTTCAAGTAAGAAAGACACATATTCTTTAAAGTATCATTTAAGAGGCTGTTCATTAGAATTAATACTAAAAGAAGAGAATAGCATGGATAATCTTATGCCCCCTTAGAAACAGGGAGCCCTGAGTAGTGTAGCATGGAACAAGACTCTGATCCATGTGCAGCACACCATGAAGATGCTCTCTATGGCAGAGATTATCCCCTTTTGGTCTTTCAAGATATTATAGGATTTTTTCATGAGGAAACAACTATCTTCGCTGTTTGTACAGTGAAATATAAAAGATGTTCCCATGAGAACTTCTCATTGCGCTGTTTAAAGGCAAGGTCACGGAGGAGGCACAATCAGTGCTGAGCAGGAGCTGACTGCAGACTCTACCATTTCAATGAGCTGGCGGAGATTGTCCTGTGGCACAGCACAGCACACCTTACATGCAGCACAGCACACCCTGGTCAGGTTAGCTGTGCTGTGGATCACTCACTCCAGGCACATTACTCACAGTCAGGATCCCTACAGCCTGTATTCCAAGGATCACAAACAAGGCAAATAAGGTGATCATAGAGAGTTATTTAAAATAGGAACTTGAAAATAAAGGCCTGCCTCTGTGTTACAACACTGCTGTTGATTCAATTCTGAAGTGTTATATAGCTTAATAGAAAGCATTTGATAAATCTTTATAAAATATGACATAGCTGCTAAAAATGGCACATTACTGAACTCTGAGGCGTACTTTTTTTTTTTTTTTAATCAGTGACAATACTTGTCCAGTGATAATCCTGAAAGACTTTTGTTGATAGTAGATTTAAGATTCTGAATAAGTATTTAGCTGTGCCTAGTTTTTCTCCTACTTGTTTGTAACTGGGGTCTTCTGTAGACTTTGTTAATGAATAGCTTCTGAATTAACATTTAGTTTGTAAAATCATAATTTTCCATGGTCTTTTCACAATTGTATTTTAGTAAGGTAAAAAGAGCTCATGGAAAGCATATGTTGCATTGGTCTTTCAAGTGAAATGAAGTTTATTTTGCTTACAATCTCTACTGAGTGTTCACTTCACCAAGAGCTATGCTTATTTTTTCTCTCTTTTAGCTCCAAGTCACTCAGAAAGGAACATGGAATAGATTTTTTTTTGTCTACAATGAACAAAGTTAGCACCTTACTGTAGGCTACCTTCTTTCTGACTGTGTCCCTTGTTACTTGTCTATATAGTAAATTTACCACTTGTTTATTTGAATATTAATTCTTCCCCAGGTCTCCTATGCAGTTTTGTGAATTAGCTCATTTTTTTCTTTTCTGCATTTTCTTGTTATATTTAATTAATTGATTTGAAAACATGTAAGTATATAAAATAATTTTTGACAAGTAAAAAGAACAAGCATAGATGTTAATGATAAAATATAAACCATCAAATCTAAGGGGCTAGATTACTGGAGTAAATCTATGTGCCATGGATCAACAGAGAATGTAAAGGTACATGGAAAGAAAAACTAGTATGTCTGCCTATATTTTTTAATTCTCTTTTATCTAAACATTTTGAACACAGATTTTATGTTTCTGTAATGCTCAAATAATAAGGTAAATCTATTCATTAATTAGATGGCAGTTACAGTGTGAACAATATAGATATTTCTAGTTCTTTAGAGGTGTAGGCGAGTGAAATAACAATTGCTAAGTACACTGGGAACAGTACACTGATATTTGAAAAAAGAACTACTTTGACAGGCACGTATTTTTGTAGGTTTGTTGAAGAACAGAATGCTTTTTCAGTTGTTAATCTGAGTAGCTTTATCTGGGGGAATTAACAGTTCAAATACAATGATTTCTTAATAGAAAGCAAATCAGGTGTTACAAATATTTTACCCATAACTGTTCCTTAAATAATCAGCAGGAAAGAAAACTGAATCATGGGTTTTGAAAATATATTCACTACAGATTTATGCTACAGAAGTGGTAGAACTATAATTAAAAGGGGACAGAAGATGGTTTTCTTATGCATGTATCAATACAGAATTAGAATATTTATAAATGCCTCAACATATATTTAGGCTAATAACTGAAATTAATCTTTTGTGTTTCTCAGAAACAAATATTCTAAAGGAATGGCTATAAAATAACTATATCTACTCAGTAGAGCATAATGAAATTACACATTTTTGATCTTGTTCATTGACTCAGATTAGTGGGATGAAGTAATATGCAGCTTCCCTTGTGTTTATACCTTTTTCTTCCAGCCTCTTTGGCACTTGATCTGTGCATCAGGTTGACCCTGCCTGAATACCAGGTGCTCACCAAATCCGCTCTATCACTCCCCTCCTCAGTTGCACAGAGGGGAGAATATACAATGAAAGGCTCATAGGTCAACAAAGAGACAGGAAGCGATCACTCAACCACTACCACTATGGGCAAATCAGACTCAACTTGGGGAACTCATTTTAATTTATTAACAATCAAATCAGAGTAGTATAATGAGAAATAAAACATAAATCTTAAAACATCTTCCATAAACCCCTCCCTTGTTCCTGGGCTTAACTTTACTCCCAATTTTCTCTATGCAGTGACACGGGAGGGTAGGGAGTATGGGTTGCGGTCAGTTCATTACATATTGTCTCTACTGCTCCTTCCTCCTCATGTACTTCCCCTCCTCCAGCATGGGTCCCTTCTGTGGGATGTAGTGCTTCAGGAACAGACTGCTCCAGCCTTGATACCCTGCAGGTTCACAAGTCCTAGCAGCAAACCTGCTCCATCATGAGCTCTAACAGACTAAAACACTCTTTAAAAGTAATGCGTAGATCACTATTTAACTTCATAATATGACCTTTGCTGCCTTATCCCAGTGCCATTTTTCTCAGTGCAACTAGGTGTTGTTGCTTCTTACAGAGCTTGATTTACTCTAAAATGTCAAACACCCACCCACCTAAATTTCAAAAGTTGGCCCAGAATAACTGAGATTTGGTCAAGTGGAATCTCACTTCAGTGGCTATCTTCGTAATAAAACTCTCTCTCCACTCAAAATTCTTGGCTCTGACCTGCCACTGCAAGCAAATATACATCAAGAGACTATTCACTGTCTGATACACTGGAAAAAAACAGCTGCTACTTGAAAAGCACAGTCTGTACTTTGTTCTTGAATCAAAATCTTTTTTGTCTGGTAGGGCCAGATCTTACTCCCACTGAAGTCACAAGCTAATTTATACTGATTTTAACACACATACATGTGGTTAATATTTGTAAAAGAAATTTCACTATTAAGAAAGCAAAACTAAACCAACAGATGAGGCCATGAAAGCTATTTTCATATTTTCAATGGATTTTTGTATCAGTGAAAGCTCGTGGGAATGAAAACAGCCGTAGCATCAATGGAATGTCTGGAAATTACATTTCTAAACAAGCCTTGTTAGTGATTCTAAATACTTGGCTATCCATCGTTGATAATTTTCAAACTCATACTGGTTTTCTTCTGCAATGCTGTTAAATTCCTTTAAGCCAAATAATATGCTAAATGTCAGAATGGTTATATATCTCAGTGAGGAACTGGTGAGGAGAAGCAATGGAGGAGCAATGGGGTCCCAAACTCATGTTCTTCAATGTTAGCTTTATTGTTTCCATAAAAAATTAATCAACTTTTATGCCTTTGTCCAATTTCCTAAAATATTCAGACTCAGCTGAAAAATTGTGATGCTGAAGCATATTGATAAAAACCTAACTAGAATGTTCCACTTTGATGGCTGTAAGCTCTCCCTCATACTATAGCAAACCTTTCCAAGCAACAGAGACAATATATGCTCACATATTTATTAGCATGGCCTATATACAAATTGTGCACCTTATTTATGCATACTTCTACAACAGTGAAAAGAAAAAGTCTCCATAATAGTTTACTTACTTTTTTCCCCATTTCTTAAGATTTTCTTCCTTTTAGTTTATGTATCTTCATATTAGCTCAGATCTTTGCAAGAGCTTTAGAAAGCAAGTAGTGGTGAGATAGTTTTCACTACAGTGACAAAAGTTATTCAGGAGATGACTACTTCACTGTTGTAGAATTAAAAAAAAAAAAAATTCAGTGTTGAACCCCTCATTATTTAATACATATTCTTTAACTTGCTACAGCCATTAGAATTATAGTATTTTGATATGATTATGCCTTTTTATGTCATCTTGTTCTCCTTACTCCATTGGATCTAGTCATCCACTGCATCAAAACTAAAATCTGGGCAATGAAGCTGGAAATGCAAACTTTTCCTTTAATTGTTCATACTTAAAAAGTGAATTTTAATATTTGTCAAGGAACTAAATTGTGTTAATATTTCTCCACAATAAAATAATCATTACACTGAGATTATCAGTGTAGTATTAAATGATGAAGGAAAAAATAATGAATGTAATGAAAATGTGATAAAGCACAGTCCTGGAATGAAGATGTGAGCCAGTATGAGAAACAAACAGGATATGATAATGTAATCTTTCTACTGAGGAAGACAATGGAAGAAAAGAAGTTTCTTTGCACTTTATCCAAAGTGTTTCCCATGCTTATGATGGGAAATTCAGGGACGACTTGTAGAAATCTGTGACTTTTCTTAGATGTTTCTTAGAACTGAGAAAATTCTGACATAATGTGATGGATGTAGAGCTACGTTATTGTCAGTGTTTTTACTCCATATTTAGGTGCTGCTTATACACCAATAAATGTATCATGAAATGTATACATGAAATGTGGCAGAGAAAGTAAATTTTGAGTGATTATTTTAAAGAAAATTTGATGAAGAATCTGATGTCATGGTGAGAAGTAGGTATTTTCATTTTCAAATTTCAGATACAAGAGGGGGAAGAGGAATTGGTAAGTAGGAGAGTTATATAATCTTTTTTAAATCAGTGATCTGAAAGAATGATCTATAATATTCACTGGGGTTTTTTGAATCATATTCCACTTCAACTCAATTTTATTTTTTTTTTTTCCACGAATAACCAAATTTGAGGATTTTTTACTTTGTTTCTAATTGTGCTTTGAAGAGTGATTTGCAGCAAATTTGTGTAATTTCGTAAAGTTTCCATAGAAACCAGGAGATTAGATTTAGGATTCATTGGAAAGTTTCAGAATAGGACAAGATCTGAACAGAGCCTTGCCCCTGTGTAGTTCAAGATGGTCCAAACCCAAAAGAAGCCAAACCTGTGTTAACAAAAATTTCTTTATTTACCAAATAGTAAGAAAGCCTATGTATAACAGTAAATGACCTTTAGGTACTGATCAGCTGTTCAGCTTTCGAATCCACATTCATTTCAAATTCACTGTCTTCCAGGTTCTATAATATCTACAGTGCTGCAAAAATTATAGGGAAAAAACTCACTGAAATGAAATATTTTCTGTGATTACTATGAAATGGGATGCAGTGTTTGCCATACAGATTTTCATTATGCTGTTATCTGGGGCCCTTCAACTTCGACCATCAGTCCTGAGCATGTGTGCTGTTAGTCTCACAATATGTAAAGCAACTGGAATGTTTTGGTGCTATATGGTTTTTAATTTATATATCTGATATTTTGAAAATTACAGTTCATTCTTTTCCTTGTTTGCTGCTTTTTAAGAAAAAATGAAAGCCATAAATAAAGCAAGATATAAACCAGTGCATGACACATCCTGTCCTGCAGCAATTATATGAATGTACCAGCAATATTCACTGCTGTGACTACAGGCAGTTTTTCTGCTAAGTATTTAATTTGTGAATACATTTGCTGTTTAGGAATGAAAGCAGCAGATGGCTGAGAAAGAAACTTATTCACTCTTTAATTTGATTTATTCTGTTGGTAATTAATTCGATGCATCAGGGCCTACTGGTTGCTCCAACCATCCTCTGAACCACTGAGACATACTACTGCTTGAGAAGTGATACTGGATTAGGCAAGCTGGTGTTTTTGGTGGCTTTGAGAAACCTCTCTGCTGCTTGGGTAGTGTGTCTTGCTCAGACACTCCAGTCACTCATTTTTGAGTTACGACAAAATATTTTCTCCATATCAAATCAGCAGTGACTTTCTCTGTTCATCCAATTCAGAAATGATCTGCTTTTACTGTCTTTGGTAACATGTAGCAGTGTATACTTCTTGGGTACTGTGTGCTCATGTAGGTTTTCTTGTTCAGTAATAAGAGTTTTAAGTTTATAATACAGTGCTGGTATCTTTTGAGGTGAGTCATGAAGTGAAAGATAAAGAGCCTTCTCTTATATTTATTAAAATTGCTGTCAAAATTCTAATTGACTTCATTGTTCTGGTATACAAATAAACATCCAGGATGTCTGGGAAGAATGTGAGTTAATACTTGATATTCTGAGATTGTACTAGTACAGAACTATCTTTTTAAAATGTGTTACATAGATTGTGAAAATTTGTGAGCCTTTATTATGAAAGTAGTGATTCATTAATGATAATTGACATTAAAATTGTGTGACTTCTAGCCTCAAACTTAAACCTTTTCTTACCTTTTTTCTTTTTTCTTTCTTTTTTTTTTGTTAAAGAACCATCATTAAATACTAAAACCAGTATAAATTTAATGACTTTAAGAAACTGTAGCAGTTCTAAACGTGATCTCTTAAGCAGCATTAAAGTTAAATTATCTGTGTCTAAATATAACCCCATTAATACTGCTGTTCAGCAAGATAAATTAAAAGTAAGGTACTCTTGAGAGATTTGCATCTCTTGGAACCTTTAGTAAAAACTAAGCTAGTTACAAAATAGATAAATGCTATTCTCAGAGCCACAATATTATGCTCTGATTCAAACTTTCACAAAACCCAGTATTATCAGGAATCAGGATTTCATCTAGGACTACCTCAGGAAAACGCAGCATATGGATGCTTCACAGAATTTTTTTTAACTGCAAACTGAAAACTTTTTAACTGTGAGGTAAAAAAGTTTACAAAATAATTTTTGTTTTGAGTCTGTATATTATCTGAAAGGAGACCTATCATATTTCTTTGTATCTGTAGCTTGTGTTTTATGGAGTAAAAGAAATGCAGAAAAAAATTATAATATCATGATGTCACGTAGATAGACCTGCAAATGAACTCATAAAACTGTATTTTTCCCCATTATTCACCTAGACTCTTTTAAAAAGCGTGTTTCCTTCATAAAAAGCAATGATACAGCATCTAATGACATACAACTGTGTAGGAGAATGGCTGGCTGAGTGTGGACATGGATGGTATGCAGTTATCCAATTAACTCCAGGAGGACTGCACATCCCAAGCATGGAGCTGGCTGAGTAAATTAATGAACTGGCCTTGGATGCAAGATAAAGAGGCAGCTGGCTAGGGAGGAAGAACTACAACAGGACAATAGAAACCNACTGGCCTTGGATGCAAGATAAAGAGGCAGCTGGCTAGGGAGGAAGAACTACAACAGGACATCAAAATAGAAACCTGTTTACTGCAAGTACTGAGCCCTGCTGATGCAGAGATACACATGGACATTCCAGCTTAGCCAATTACTATGTTAGAATAGGCGAGTGGACAGGCACTAATAGCCAATGGAAGCAGTATTGCTAGCGTGTGAACTAGTGTGTGGGGTATAAATATGGGAGGCTTAGGCAATAAAGCAAGCAAGACTTTTAACTCATATTGGGTGCTGTCTTGACTTCGGTCGATCTCCACCTACACAACTGAAGCAAAAGAAAATTCATACATGAACTAAGGAATTAATTTTAAACACTGAGAATAATGTAAACAGACCACTTTATTATGGTCTGTGATAGGTTCTCCAATGTTATAAATATTTTACTTGAAATGGAATGTTCTTCAAATGTGCCCCAATACAGAGCAAGAGTTGATGAAAAAAATCCATAGCCTATGTTTTACAGGAGATCAGATTGGATTTGTACCATGTTCCTATCCATACTTATAGTCTGTGAACTTTAATTATCTCAAACACAAAATCTAATTAGAACTGAATTTGCATCAGGAATGACACATACTGACAGTATGTTACCACTTCATGTTAAGGGAATAGCATTAGTTGAATTCCCTTTTTTCCGTGTGTGATTCTTCAGACATGTACACTAGCAAATATAACACCATGCCAAATAAGTATTGCCAGAATGATTACTATATTTTTGCTGTTACTACTGCCTATATTACAGTTAACCATAAAGACTGGGGTTCTACTATATTACGCACCTATCATCTGCTTAATCAGCAGAAATTATTGAGTGAGCTTCTTGGACCATGTCACTTCATGCCGATCCCTTTCAATTACTTGCTTGCTTTCTTTCGTGCATGCAGTTTTTTCTTCCTATTGCTATCATAGAGACAATAAGGTTAAATTGAATCTATGGTCATGAGTGGCCTCAAATAGAAAATAATATTTGTCTGAAACAATCTACTGAGATATAAAATACAAGGGAAAATATAAAATACAAGGGAAAATATAAAATTGCAATAAACCTATCCATGTCAGTAAGTCATCCATATATTTGACTTAGCTACCACAAAATTACTCCTAAATATTAAATTTATTTGGGTTCTTGTTCTTTTTTCAAGTCAAAGTACGGGTAACCCCTTTTATGTTTTTGTCTAGTTCTAGAAATTCTTACAGAAGATTGCAGCATTGATATTTGCCTATTATCTCCAGTAAGCAGTAAAATTGAATTAGGCTGCTACTTAAAAAATAAATTTAGATTGCTGAATAGCTGTAGGTAACATCCTGCATGGGTCAAGTATTCATTAATGCTTAAGATCCAATAACTGATGAAAATGTTTATGTGTCTCCTCTCTCAATTACATCAAAAGACCCAAACTGTGACAAAGGTAATAGTAATAGTAAGGGGCAGCTCTTAAGGAGGGAATTATGTTACTAAACTTTAGTGATTATATTTTTCTTTAAATAAAACATGTTACAAGTCTCAGGTGCATCTGGAAAATAAGTTTTAAGCCCTATACAGTTTTCTTAAGTTTACTTCAATAAAACTTTCATTTTTTTTCAACTTTCATTTGCCATGAGATCCACTTATTTCCTTTTTGAAACTTTCAATTCAGCTTCTAGAGAAGATAGAGATGAAGTGGAATTTACCAAGTACAATATAAAATTATTTCTTTTATTTTTTTTTTTTTTTTTTTTTTTTTTAATTAGTTTTTTTTGTTTTTTTTTA
>NDXB01005726.1:66631-98587 GCA_002631895.1 Agapornis roseicollis | reverse complement strand
TATAAAATTTTTTTTTTTTTTTTTTTTTTTTTTTTTTTTGCTTTTCAAGAGTGATCTTTGCTTCAGATATCTGAATAGTAGTTACATACTTCACTAACACTATTAGAGGTAACCAAGGGAAGAGGGGAGAAAAAACCTTAGAAAAATGTCAGAATTAATAAGTATGCAAATGATTACTTGTCTTGCAGGAGCTCAGGCTTGCACAAGTTATTTAAGGAGGGCATGATTACCTTCCTGATAATAGTCAAAGTATGAAATTATGTCAGAATTGCAGTTCTAATTGTGTTGCTTTCAAGAATTCAAGAATGGTAACAACTTTGTTCTAGAAGAGGGCAAGTCCTTTCAAATAAAACTTTAATCCTGAATATAAGAAAAGAGTGTTATTAATGTTACAACCCCCTACATCATTCTGTCTTCTCTGAATTTATTGTTACTTTAAGCAGCAAAAAATATTTCATTTATTTCTCCTTTTTCATTCATCTGGGTACTGAATTCCCCTAGGCCTCTTTCACAAGCTTATCTTTGGTGCCAGTCAGACCATCACGAAGTGGTTTGCATATCATATTCAAGACCAGCAGACACCTCAGGCAGTACTATCATGCCAGAATTCACTTGTTACATTGGACTGGGATGATCATTATCTGCAGAAAGAGTCAAAGAAAACAATCTCCTCTGCCTTGTTTAGTCAGCAGAATTAAAATGCCCCTACTCAGGGCATTCACGTAATTATTCATGGGCATAAACTGTACAGAGCATAAGTCAGTGGACACTGGGTTTACTGTGCTGTGAGAAATTACTTTTATGTCTGAACAGTGGGAGATCATGGCTTCCATCAGACTCATTTCCTTTCACCATTCTTTAAAGTGATCTTGGAAGAACTTTTTAAACAATAGGTAAGGACATGCCTCTATAGGATTTTGATACACACACAGCCTGTTCCATCTTCTCGGTGTAGGCTTAACTTCATTGCTTTCAGGTAGAGACATTAATTTTTTATGACTACATGACATTAAATGAACTAGAAGGAGACATCACCTCTGGTCATTCATTTCTTAGCAAGATCTTCCATGCTATAAGGTGTTATGAGGTTCTATGAGGATGATAACAAAAGAATAATGTGTCCAAAACACATTTGTTGGATGGCTGCATCCAAAACAACTCAATATCCATATAGAAATCAATGCTAAGTGGTGTCCTTCATGTGGCTGTACTTGGACCAGTACTGTCTAATATCACAGAATTAATCACAGAACCACAGAACTAGAGAGTCATAGAACCATAGAATCATAGAATGGTTTGGGTTGAATATCATCTAGTTTGAACTCCCCTGCCATGGGTAGGGACACCTTCCACAAGACCAGGTTGCTCAAAACCCCATCTAGTCTGGATTTGAACACTTCCAGGGATGTGTCATCCACAAGTTGAATGGGGCTCTGAGGAATCTGATCTGGTGGATGCTGTCCCTGCTCATTGTAGGGGGGTTGGACTAGATGACCTTTAAAGATCCCCTCCAAACAAAACTATTTGATGATTCTATAAAAAATAACTGCACTTTAAGTGAGAACAAGTGTGAGCTTGCCAAACACTGGGTATGTATGACTTGCATATGTGGTTAAAATTAGTTAGATTTTAAAGGTGTGAAAGGTGGGGTGTGACTCATTAGAGAGGATAAAGGATGCACTGATCACTTTGATTAGGAAGAAGTGCGGGGCGAAGATCAAGGCCTATGATATAAAGTCACACTAGAATCACAGAAAGCAAAAACAATTTTATGAACTACCTACAGACACTTTGTCTACAGTTTGTGCCAAATGATACTAGTGTTCCTGTTAGCCAAATTGTTTTGTCTTCAGCTGCAAACAAAGGAGTTGCCTAAGTACCATCACTGAACACAGGTAAATGATAATTCTGTCAGTGATCTGTGATCATATCAGTTCAGAGCTCCTGGTCATCTGCAGCTTTCTATGAATTCAGTAGTCCTCAGGGAATTTTCCTTCAATGAATTTGTCCTGCCTCCCTTTGAAGGTATTGGGGCCTTCAGGTATCTTTAACCTTTTCAAAGACATAGTCTTCAGGAAGGCCATCTCCTGGAAGTTCATTTCCTTTTTATTTTTAAAATATTAAGCATGATTTACTTTTTCTTGTTACTATTCCTTGATTATTTCTGGCTACATCTGCCTTTTTATGTAAAGGCATGTTTTTATTATAGAAAATGGATACAGTATTCAGCTTCCTTGAAAGCTGTCTTAAACACAGAAAGTCTTTCCAAGAGAAGCAGTGTCACTCCATGTAATTGAATCAGCTAGTAAATGATGGGTTAAATTAATTTCACCAAGCATTTACACAATCAATGTCTGAATTCATATACAGTTTTACAGCTCCTCTACAGAAAGCATAAAATTCCATGCAATACACAGCAGCTGAACACATGAATGAAATAGAAGACATGAGATTGTTTGGGTTTTTTAATTCTCTATCCTTTCTCTTTTCCTTCAATTCATAGTCAGGAGCCAATGCTTACATTTGAGGAAAAAAAAAAAAAGGCATAAATTATCCTGCATGGCTAATAACATTTTTTATATTTATAAAATGTAAATGCTGAATGTAGACTTGAGACTATGCCAGTTTCNTCATAGTCAGGAGCCAATGCTTACATTTGAGGAAAAAAAAAAAAAAGGCATAAATTATCCTGCATGGCTAATAACATTTTTTATATTTATAAAATGTAAATGCTGAATGTAGACTTGAGACTATGCCAGTTTCTTACTTGATAATGCTAGTAACAATAATAGTAGAAACTAATTCTTAAAGTCACTTTACAAAAATTCTTGTATTTTAGTGACCTAGCAAGAAACATTTAGGTCTTTCTGAACACTGAAACATCTGATAACTGAACACAAGTTCTTTTCTCTTGTGAGATGTTATATGCCTTATCAGCGGAGGCTGTAGGTAAGTAAATTTCAGACAGTGCACAAAAAGGAAAAATAGTGAAACTGATTCACTTTTAGCACTGCTATTTCAAAATCTGTTTTCTGTAATAAAAAAAAAAAAATCTCATCTCAAAGATGGATCTTTAAAATAATAAAATTGATTGTGAATTATGATATTGGAGAGTTCATCAAAGCATTTATCTAGAAGATCATTTATCTGGTCCCAGAATATAAATTATATTAACTTCATTGATCCTTTGTCCTACTAAGCCTTTTTTTAATCTGCCTACTTTGACTAAGCTGTACCAGCAGAGGATTCAGTTGACAAAGGACTTCTTTAACCCCAGCTGCCCTGAGGTTCCAGGGTGGAATGCTCCACAAAAGAATACTACAGCTACAAAGAGGTCAATCTAATTCCATCTTACCTCCATTCTGTTTACTTATTTTTCATTAATTTCTACAGTAGGACATTCTATGTGAGAAAGAACATATGACAGTTCAGAAGAGGATTCTGATTTTGTGGTCTGAAGTTGTTACTGGCCATTGGACTAATTTAGACATATAAAGGCTTTCTGCTTCTTTTTTTAGATCCATCCTCCAGACAGACTAATCTATTCTGCATCTCTTCAATTTCCTCATGAAGTTATTCGAAAAAAATGGTAAAAAAAAAAAAAATATACATCACATCTNACTAATTTAGACATATAAAGGCTTTCTGCTTCTTTTTTTAGATCCATCCTCCAGACAGACTAATCTATTCTGCATCTCTTTAATTTCCTCATGAAATTATTCGAAAAAAATGGTAAAAAAAAAAAAAAATACATCACATCTACAGAAAGATATAGAAAGCTGATAGTAAAATTGGAATTTTAGGATATATATGAAATTAAGAAAAAAAAATACAGAAAATTCCACAGATCAAACAGACACATACACAAAAACGCCCAATAGAGTCATTTCATCCTTTCCTTATAAACAGTTCTAAGAAATACTTTGACAACTAAACTGAAGATTTAATAAATTATAAGAAAATGTATTCTGAATTCTTTAAGTGAAGCCACAAGTTCCATCACAAGCCAAACAGATTTCTCCGTCCCACAGGAAAAATCTCTTAACACATGCTCAAAAGCTATCTTAGACAAACATCAATGAGAGTGACAAAACCAGTGTCTAGAATCACATCTGTTAAAATCCCTAGCTAGAGGTGGTTCTGGTAATCTTTGATGCAAGAATTTATTACTTAAGTGTCTCTTAGGAAGTCAGAGAGAAATTGACCTTGATTCTACCCCTCTCTTACAACTCATATTTTTAGAAATGTATGATGAATGAGACAGTTGCAAAACTCATTTTTTGTCTCCTATAGACAAGTTAGCATCAGCGTAGTACTTTAGGAAGGGAAAAATATCTAGGAAAAAATGTTAGCTAGCTGTCAAACAATTTTAATGTAGTATACATTTGCATAAAGCATTTTTCTTTGTCATATACTCTATGTTGTATTGTATTTGTAAATTTTAGACTAGAATATTCCTGACTGAACAACCTTCAAAAAGTAAATTATTCTCACACCATTTCCTTGGACTATTATGCTCTTGGTCTGTCTTTCCCCCCCCAAAAAAAATGAAGATTTATGTGTGCTAGGTTACAATACTTCTGTTCACTAGCTATACTGCAGTACCTTCTCTAATAGGCTAATGACAGAAAGTGACAAAGACATTTCCAGTATGACTGTTTATACATAAAATTCCTATGCAGAAATATGAAACTTACAAGCAAAAAAATACATGAAGAGAGCCTAATCAATATTGCTATGCTACTGTTCTATAAATTAAATTAATACTTTTGCTCAGAGTGATTTTATTCTATGCATGTTTATTTTCTTTCCTTCCCCTCCAAAAATAAAGACAATAAAGATAAAACCCATTATTTTCAAAGTTTAAGTAAAGTTTCATACACATTATATAAATTTGTCTAAGAAGGTATTCTAAGAATATTTTTTAAAGAAAAAGGTAATTGTTTACTTACCTATTTCATGGTCCCCAAAACAGACTGGTAAGCTGTTGGAAATAGGTTTAGATTTAAGCACATAGTTTTTTTGTTACTGGTAGATCTAAGCACATAGGATTCAAAGTGAGTGACACTATTTCTGTCTAGAAGTCATTCATACTATAAGATTCAAGTTCTTTAGTTTTCATTCTTTAGAAAACAAGTTACATTTTTACTAACTGGGATGCTTGTCTTCTCAAAATATTAAAAGCCATGTCTTATCATTTTAAATAGTTACAAGCCTTCTCCTGAAAAGGAAGTGCAACTTTTTGATATTGAATGTTTGACCAGACCACCACTTTACCTATATATACAGTAAGCATCATAGAATCAAGATCTTTCAGAAAAAAATTAACTTTGTTGTTGTTGTTGTTTTGTGGTAGATTTTTTTGTTTGGTTTGAGGTGGCTTTTTTGTGAGTGGGGGGGATTGTTTGGTTTTGCTGGTTTGTTTTTTGGGGAGGGGATTGTTATCTAAAGCTTGAACCTTAATTCTTCCATAAGAAAATTTTCTGTATCATTTGAATTCCAGAATTATGACTCATCGGTTATGTTTAGAGAAGTTAAAAGCTTCCCCCTGAATTTCTATCCACATTAACATATGCAGGATTATACTGCTAACATGTCATTAAGATAAACAGGACTATGTGGATGGTGATGACACCAGTGATTCTATGTCAAAAAAGCTAAGATAAGAAACAGAATATACAAAATAGTCATTAACCTCATGTTATTCAAGGAGAATCCTGCAGCTGACAAAACCTGTGTCACCATCAGCTTTCCTCCAGCTGGCTGGTCTTCCTTCCATTCTAGCAGGCTTCCCATTCATTATTAGAAACGTCAGCAGTGCCCAGCATTTTTATGAGATGAATGATCCACGTGCTTCCTATGAGACAGAAAAGTTTAGGAAAATATGTTTAGCTCCACCCTCCAGAATTAACAGTATAGAGACAGTCATGAATTAGAAATTGAATAATAGAAAATGCTGGCCTAATTTCTGATGTTGCTCATTTGTGCATTCAATATAAAATTAGAAAAAATACAAGTCTTAAATTTAAAGTTGCAAGAAGTTTTTCCAGGGTAAATGCACAGACTATAGGAGAACCTACAGCTTCCAATTAGATATTAGCATGAAATTAGTATATGTCAGGGAGATTGATAGATTTTTGTTAGAATTCCTAAAGAATGAACTCCCGTTTTAATCTGAGAAGTTTCTAGTCAAAAAAGAACAAAACAATGTGCAAGATCTATATTGTTTTGGATGGATAAGATCCAGAGCAGTTTTTAAAGAGGGCAACAAATGTTTCCCAAGTATTTAAAAATATGATTAGTCTCACTTTGTGGCTTCAGTGAATTATTGTCCAGTACAGCAAAATTAACATCCTCTATTTAAAGCTGTGAAATAGATATGAGTACTTGCAACAGCAGGACTGTATTCATCAGCACACACTTCTATCAGAAGTTCAACACTAACAACAAAATTTAAAAATAGAAAACATCTGCCTCACCTAAGCAAATGCATAGATGTTCTTACTGTTACATTTTCCTTCCATTCCCTCAGGTTCCCTGGAATACTCCTACATTGTTTACATCTGAAATAGTGGTAACTGTCTTAGCTGCCAGGATACATGCTCTGTACATTAGCATCTCCATTTTGGAAGAATCAGCAGATAAATACTGTTTTCTCTACCCAAGAGCTTTGTACTTGTAACTCTTTCCAACTTGAGTGAGGAAAAGTAATTTATTTCAACAAATGTTTGTGTTGTATAAATTTGAGCTATTCATCATCCAGTACTTTGCAGAAAGAGAGCTTTGGGGGTTTATTTTTTATTATTATTTTCCCATAGACAATTTAACCTGGAACCTGACTAAAAAAATAGATGAATATTTTTTACTTTTATTACAAAATATTATATGTAGTTATAATAGCTTTGAGAAGTTTCTGTCTCTATAAAATAGCTTCAAATTATAACAGAAAGAGCAGAACAGTTTTACATGTATGTACAAATTCAATTAAATTGCTGTAATTATTGAAGGTAATTTAATCTCTGTACAAACCCATTTGGCATACCTACAAGGGACAGGAAATGAATAGCATATGCACTTGTGTATCTTTCCTTTATAAATTCTTTGAAGCACCTTCATAAAGTATCTTTCTAACTTACTCCTTATGTGTAATACGTACATGCTGTCAGCCAGTTCTGAAAAGAGCTTGAGAGTATTTTTTGAAAAAGCAGAAACCTAAGTGTTGAAATTTTCATGGAAGAGTACCATTTTCAACATATGCCCTCTGTTTCCATTAACATTCATGTATTTTCCTGCCTGTTGTGGGCTTACAGGGACTATGATTCATGAGAAGTTCAATCAATGCACCCACAAGACTTCTAGGCTTTCTAAACTAAAGTAAAAATTGTAGAAATCTCCAAATTTTATGATTATGATGTAATATTTTTAAATAACAATCTGGCATGGTATTTTTGAAAAACAGTATCTAGAGTGGTATGTATACAAACTATTATATATATATAAAGGAACACAGAAATAAAGAATTTCATACTACATTCAGTGGTGTTTCTGAACTAAGAAAGAATTAAAGATAGAACTTCTAATTGTAGTTGCAAAAGATGAAAACAGTAAAAAAGGGGACTAGCTATTGTAAATAGAGAGTTTTCAATATATAACACAAGTCTAACTAAAAATAAAAAAAAAGTCAGATTTTCACAAAGCCAGCAGCAAAGGCAGAATTCTAGGGGGGTTAATAGTTGCTCACACTTAGGTTAGCAAATTAATAGGTGCTTAACATATCACTATTGAGTCATTTCACCCAGCAAAGCTTATTAAAGAGAAAATATAACATTTTTTAAATTGCCAATATAGTAAAGAAAAGAGAGGACACAGTTGTTACTGTTTCTGAGACCTGGAATAATCTTTCTTTAAAGTCCTAGAACACCACACTGTCTTCCAGAAACTGATATTATATAAATAAAAACCTCAATAAATCCACCCGTGGACTCACACAAAACTGCTGAAACAGAGATAGACATCTGTCTGCTGCATTTGGTTTAAGATTTTACATAGCTTTTGCAAGTCCCACTTAAGTCACAGGACACTCAAGGGTTTGTTTGAATTTTATAATTATAATGAATAAAAAAGACAATTTCCTGAAATTGCTTTCTTCGGGTACCTTCTGGTTTTACTTAGCTCTCCTATCTTTTTTTAATTGGTCAGAGTTATTCATTGCTACTCTAAGTAAACTTTCGGAGGCATAGGAGTTCCTACTCTGCAGCTTTTAATATTAAAAAAATATATAAATGAAAATAAAAAATTCTTTTATGGAATAATTATGTAAATATGATCTATGATTACATAGCAGAGTATTTTCAATGTTTACATAGTAGTTTCTATAAATAATGAACTGCACTGTAAGGAATAATTGATTGAGCTTTCACATTGACTATCATCCACCATGCGACTTTACAGTATTGTATATCTCAGAGGCTTTTAGTAAATGACTGATCTTTCTTCATTTTGTCTACTTCTATCAGTAAAGAGATTTTTTTCATCTTTACTCATCTTCTTCAGCATAAAATAGATTAGGTTCAAGAGGCAAAGATATTATTTTGCTCTTTTTTCTTTATCATTTCCTGTTGCCATTGTCATATATTATAAAGATTATAGATATTATATGTAATTATTATATTAGTAATATTAATAATACCAATAAGAATTGTTAAGAATATTATAAAAATATGGAAGAAAAAGTGACTTAGTGTTCTCTATCAGAAAAGTTGGAAATCTGATTGTGTAGACAAACTGAGTGCTATTCTGAAACTAAGGACGTGCACTGTTTAAATTCAGCTATCTCCTTTTTCATGGCCATCACTGCATTTCTCTCCAGCAAAGAGGGATATTGATCACATTTGACTTCAGGCATCTGCAGGATGGATATTTACATATGGATGAGTCACTATAGGAAACTGTTATAGATACTAAAAAGAGACAAATACTTGACAAGTTTTAAATATTTGCAAAATAGGATGAAATATGCACGTACAGTGGAAAGAGCTAGATATGAATATGCATGCTGTCATCCATGCTGTCCTTTCATAGGATCTGAGTGAAGGCTTCATGACAGATTCCATCGCAATAGTGAATATCCAAAAAGTAATTATACGCTTTCCAGCAACAAATGTTGCAGACACTCACAGCAATATTTAGAAAAGTTTTGACCTGAAATTTAAGTTGCACCTGATACAAAGAGGTTGTGAGCATGTAAAAGTGCCTAAACTTAGACAACAAAAACTTCCAAGCCAAATAGTAGTAAGGAGATAGATACCTCTTTAGGTAAGCAACAAACTTCAAACTTCAACAAACTGTTAAATTTAGGTATAACAGACTGTGACCTATCCTATCATGCCTACCTTTTAAAGATAGAGAGTGAATAACTACGGAATTAAAAATTTAAATTCAGTTTCTATAGCAACATAATAATAAACATGCTATAGGCAAATATCTAGAGCATAATGATGTGATGATCAAAATGGATTTTAAAGAGTATATCATATCAAAACAATCTGATTTCCTTCTGTGACACTGTAGTAGGCCTTGAGGATTGCTGCAAATATGCATGCTCCTGTAAAGATTTAGACTCTTGCCTCTGTGACAAAATGGGATATCACTGGAAAAACAGTATTCAAAACTAAGTTCTTTTGTTAAAGGCTGTGGCCCTGGTCAAGGTCTGCTCTGAACCTGCATGTATCATACACACCTGGTTGGATGGGGCTTTGAGCCACCTGGTCTAGTGTGTCCCTGCTTGTGGCAGAGGGGTTGGAACAAGATAATCTTTAAGGTCCAATTCAACCCAAACCATTCTACAACTCTAGGATACTGAGATGGAAAAGGTAAAGGATATCATCATCAGTATGACCTGGTTGGATGGGGCTTTGAGTCACCTGGTCTAGGTGTCCCTGCTTGTGGCAGAGGAGTTGGAACCAGATAATCTTAAAGGTCCAATTCAACCCAAACCATTCTACAACTCTAGGATACTGAGATGGAAAAGGCAAAGATAGATAACAATCCATAAATTGAATTGGTATCAGTATGACACATAGCATAATCCTTTTCTTCTACTTAGGAGTTGAAAGACCATACCTAGAGCAGTACAGCAACATTTGTACACAACACTTGAGGAAAGTTATGGCTTACTAACAAGGCTGTTTTCTGTAAGAGGCTTTAAGAGGCCAGGGAATAAGAGTGATAAGAGAATGACTTGAAGTCAAGAAAACATGATGAGAAAAAATTAAAAGAACTAGATTCCTGCAGTTACTCAGTAGGCAGCTAAGGGGATATGTCTTTACACCTATGAAGAGACAGAGAGGATAGATGCACTATGTCCCATGATTATATACAGCTGTAGCACTGCAAAAAGGAACAATCTGCTGTCCATAACTAGGAGGACAAATCAAAAAGTTATGTATTATACTGCTACAAGGAAGACAAGTTTAGACTTCTTAAACATTTCATACTCTCTACAAATTTTCCTTTCTGTGACAGAAGATAAACACATGTGACATTGACTGTTCTCACACTCAGTGCAGGCATCTCTTGCATGACATCCATTTACCTAGGAAAACTGCCAAAAGTTGGCCTAGACATCACATCCCTTTGTCCTTTATCCGGTCTTCTAGGCTTGCACACATTTTCTGTAAGTTCTTAGAAATAACCAGGACAGCTCTGAGACTTACTTCAGCTGCTCTCCTACCTAGCCTAAAATGAACTTAGCTTGATCAGTATTTGAAAACACACTATGTATTAAAGTCCCTAACCTGCTGGTTTCCTGCTCTACCATGGATTTGCATAAATTTAATGATGTAATAAAAGATTGACAAGCTTCAATCAGGAATCATATTTCAGTCACTTCAATCAGCTTCAATGATCTATTTTCATATTTGAAAAGACAGGTTTTTGTGTGGAAACTAAGCAATATCCTCAAATCTGGGATGAAAAGACCACGCATTACTGGTCACTTTGTACTGATATAGAGCTAAAATAAAATTGAAAAAAATAATCTGGGAAGCAAAGCAAAAGGAAGATTTCATTTAACAAAATTTTTCATAGTGCTGGAACAGTGGATGTCTGAAAGCTCTCCCTGGTTGATTTATAGATCTAGAAAATCACAGATATTCACAGAGATAATTATAATGCAGCTCTTGGAAAAACGAGGACATAATTTTTTGGGACCTACTTAGTAGATTATTTTTTTTTTTATAAAGTAGATGGTATGTCACAGTAGAATTAAAAAAAAACAGGAGAAAAGATTAAAAAAAAAAAAGAATAATGGACCACCTAAAAACAATTATGGTGACATTTTATAAATGTGTATTTTAGGAACTGTATGAGGAAAGAAAAATGAAAATCCTGTTTCATTTGAGTTGGTAACTAAAGCACAAGCCTAAAAGTTCCAATGCACCACTGAGAATTCTTTCATACAGCTACAGCATGCATTGTAGGAGATCTATAAGGAAATAAGTGGTATAACCGCTGCAGGAAAGGAAATTCATAGAAATGTGGAAAGGGAAAGAAATCACCTATTTTTAAAATAGTGCTAATTATTTTCATGCTGTTTTCTCCTTTGCTACCTTCAGTATATGTTGTACCTCTCTATCCCAATTAAAATTAATACCAGCTACATTACTTCATCTAGTGTTCCCATTTGGTATTCTACTTGCACATAAGACTTTACATTACACATGTGTAAATCCACATAGATTGCACAAAAACCCAGAGCAGACTTTAGCTCCAAGACTGATTTATGATACTTGCAACAGAAGTTTTGGCAAGAAATATTCACCCATGCAATTTTGAATTTGAAACAAAAAAAAGTCTAACCAATACTCTTAGATTTTTATCTGGTGCCAGTCACTGGGATAACTATGCTGATTTCTGCAACCAATTTAATCTCTGAGTGAAAATCTAATGGAAGTAAATACATGGGAATTTTGAGTGAATTGAGCTGTATGTTAATCACCACTTACTATTTAAATGGTCAATGAAAAGTCAGTTCCTCGAGGAAAAACTCAGCTTCATGCATGACTTCTTTATACTTTCATTTTTCTCACATACCAGAAATAAGACTGCTCTGCAAGTAGTCTCTTAATCACCTAACCTAAACATTAATCCTGTTAACCTATTTCCACTGCTTGAAGCTTGTTAAGTTATGTTAATGTCAGAGCAACAAAAAAAAAAAAACAGAAACTATTTTGCACTCTTAGAAATGCTTTTCCTCAGACAGCTATTCATTGCTCTCAGAAAATACAGCATATTTGCAAAACAGAAGACTGCTTTCATTTGTGTTTTTCCAGTACAGCTAAGATTTCTTTATTTCCTGTTCTTTTTTTCCTGTTTAGCTTTCAGTAGGCTACCTTACAAGAATATGTTAACAAGTACTAACCAAAATCAAGATCCCTCTTGAAACTGAAATAGATAGAACAGTCCCTAAAAGTAATTTGCACTGTAACTTCAACTCACCTTTAACAACCCAGGCTAATGCAAATTAATGTAATCAGTTTATATATGCAGAACTGTGTCAATAGCATGCATTATGCTTTCAGTACAACTCTCAAGGATAACAACAATTTAAATGTTATTTAAAGTTTAAAAAGTCGATTAATAATTTCTATTCATAGGCATTCAAATAGAACTGGCTATATGAGACATAGAACTTGGGTGACAGTTATTTGTGAAATTTAAATTTGTTTTTCAGGGTTTTAAAATTCCTTCTCCCTGCACATTATTCATGAACTTAAGCATTTACTTGGAATTTGTTCTTATTTTTCCAAATAACTTGGTTAGCCATAATTTATTTAGAAGCAAGATGGAGAGCATTTCTCTGTATCTCAACCTAGCATATGCCAGAAAAGGCAATATTGCATTCTGGAAATAACTTCATGATTTCCATAGCAATGAAGGCTTGGAGTGTTCAGAACAGACTCCATCTAACTCTAGAGTTTTTATTTCATAAGTATTTTAACATATTTTGTTTTACCCTGAAATGTAGGAAATTAAAATCCTTAATCACAGAATCACACAGAATCACAGAATTACCAGGTTGGAAGATCATCATTTGCTAGAACATTGACTTATGAATGGCATTGCTGTAAATTTTACAAGCCATCGCCTTGTTGTTTCTTCAAAAACTTAGAACATATAAATAGTTGTTGCATATTGATTAATCAGGGCACTAATGTCTGCTGTTGTTGGTATTATTGTTGCTATTATTGTTCACTTTTCCTGTCTATATGTCAGAATTGCATAATAAAATATATTAAAGACAAATAAATAATTTTCTTTGTACAGTAAATAGAAGAAAGTCAAATCTATTGTTAGTCTATTATTTGACAACAATGTCCACCCGAAATCTATGCTTTCCAGATAATTAAGTTTTGTTTTGCATTGTTTTGTTCTGTTTTCAGAAGATTACTTACTGTGTAAATATACTAAGATGGATTAAATAGATTTCTTAAGTGTGCTCACCAAGCCCACTAATTCAGCTTTAGCTATCGTTTTTTTCACAGCAGAACTCTCTTCAAAGCACTGGCCTTGTCATCTAATAATTCTGTTGCCTAGACTATCATGTGCCCATGATGGATTGCCATCACAAATGAATTAAAAAGAGAGAGAGAAGAGAAGAGAAGAGAAGAGAAGAGAAGAGAAGAGAAGAGAAGAGAAGAGAAGAAGAGAAAAATCACCTCCCTTAATCTGCTGGCCTTCTTCTGAACTGCAGTCTTATATTGCTGGCTCATGTCCAATTTTTTATCCACCAGCAACCTCACTCCTTCTTAAGTATACCATTTGACATACCTATAGTAACCAGGAAGATGGCCAATCAAAAGAGAATCAATTAAAGAACAGGTTTACAATGTAAAATGGATTAATGAGATGTGGAATTTTTGCTTATTTGAAAATAGCAAAGTATGAGAAAAATGTACAGGAGAAAGGAAAAAAATATTCTGTATGAAAATCAGTGTATTTCACTATATGGTACAGTTTAGGGTTTGACAGTCTAGCCACATATCGGTAACTTTGGAAATCTGTTTTGGCTAGAATGTAAAGAAATTAATTACAGCTTTCCTTATCTTTTCTGTTTCTTTGAAAAAAACTGTAGCAACTCTCAGCGCTAGCCAAGAGCCATCTAGCTATTCAGTGGATTCAGAGGGTAGTGTTGTGGCTCTGGAGAGACATCTGGCATAACCTGTGGAAAGCCTTTTTTTGAAATTCAAAAAAGAAAAAAAAAATAATATTTATGTAATCTGTGGGAAAGCTGATCTAACTGTATGTACTTACTTTTTGTTTCTTAGCCAGCTTTCCTATTTCTGTTCTTATGCTTCTGACAAGATCTTGTGAAACTAAAGAATCCTAGGGAAAATTTTACATGTCCCACTAGAAGTCATTCCTTCCAAAGCTCCATAAATCCACAGAACTTGTTTTGAACAAAGAATCATTCTTAATTATTTTTAATTAGCAAACTTTCGTAACCTCTTGCAAGAAAAGTTCTATCTACAATTACCCACAGTTTTTGATTCTAACTGGAACCAGCTTTAGATGATGTGTTTCCACATCATCATCTCTTTTGAAAGCCAAATACATACAACCGTGTGCTTGGAGAAATTAGATACTGAATTGTGACCTTTTAAGAAGGAGGAGCTGAAGGATAGAAACACATTGCTGATGGGACCAAAATATTAACTACAATGAAAAATATATTTTTTTCATCCCAGTTCAAAATTGCTTGCTGAAATATCTGTGGTGAGCAGAAGAATGTTAGAAAAGTTACCTAATAGTTTGATAAATGGTTAGAACAGTGATGCCATACTCAGGGGTTTGGGTGTCATGAACACGGAATCCAAGGTCTACTGGGGGCTGATGGAGATGTCTGACAACAAAGGAGAAGAGATGCTTTGGTGGGAGGCTTGCCAGGCTGATCAAGGATGCTTTAAACTAGATTTGTTGCAGGAGAGGGGCATCATTCCATTCCAATACACCCAGTCAGTTGCCAATGCCTATAATAAATGCTTGTAGCAATACAGAGATATTCCAGCTGCTCCAGCCAATGAGCTGGCTTCATTTGCAGCTCGGCTCAGATGCCTCTGTACAAACACCTGTGGAATGGGGAACAAACAAGAGGAATTAGAGATGTGTGCATGTGTACAGGGGTATGATATAATAGGCATCACAGAAACATGGTGGGATGGCTCCTATAACTACAGTGTTGGAATGGAAGGTTACAGGTTCTTTAGAAAAGACAGGCCTGGCAGATGGGGGGCAGGAGTTGCTATTTATGTTAGGGATAGGTTGGAGAGTATGGAACTCTGTCTGGGGACAAGTGAGCAGTCAACAGAGAGTTTGTGGGTCAGGGTTAAAGGGAGAACAGCAATGGGAGACATTACTGTGGCGATCTGTTACAGACCGCCTGATCAAGAGGAATCTGTGGAGGAAGCACTCTACAGACAGATAGAAACAGCCTCACGCTCACAGGCCCTTGTTCTCATGGGGGACTTCAGCCACCCAGATATCTGTTGGAGCGACAATATGGCCTGGCAGAAGTGATCCAGGAGGTTCCTCAATTGTGTAGAAGACAACTTCCTTCTGCAAGTGTAGTGGAATTGACTGCTACTGCTAAACTCAGGACAGCAAGTAATAGAGGAGCAGACGAGAGGTGCCATGGTTGACCTGTGCTCACCAACTGGGAAGGGCTTGTTGGAAATGTGACGCTCCAGGGCAGCCTTTGGTGCAGAAATAATATGTTTGAATTTGAGATCATCAGGACAGTAAGAAGAGCGTGCAGCAAGCTCACTGTCCTGGACTTCNGGAAATGTGATGCTCCAGGGCAGACTTGGTTGCAGCAATCATGAGATGGTCGAGTTCGAGATCCTCAGGATGGTGAGAAGAGGGTGCAGCAAGCTCACTGTCCTGGACTTCAAGAGAGCAGACTTTGGCCTCTTCAGGAACCTGCTTATCAAGGTTCCATGCAATATAGCCCTAGAGGACAAGGGGGCCCAAGACTCTTGATTGATATTCAAGGATCACCTACTTCAAGCTCAGGAGTGTTGTGTCCCAACTAGAAGGAAGTGCAGGAGGAGGGTCAGGAGACCTCCTTGGATGGATAAGGAGCAGCTGAGGAAAATTAGAAGGAAAAAAGAGGCTTATAAAAGGTGAAAGCAAGGACAAGTGGCCTGGGATGAATACAGGCATGTCATCCAGGAAATTAGGGACCAGGTTAGGAAAGCTAAGGTCCAGTTAAAATTAAACTTGGCTAGGGATGTTAAGGATAACAGAAGGGATTCTATAGGTACATTGCAAATAAAAGACAAGACTAGGGACAACATAGGCCCCCTCCGGAAGCTATCGGGTGAACTGGCTACGCAGGATTTGGAGAAGGCTGAGGTTCTGAATGACTTCTTTGCCTCGGTCTTCACTGGCAAAGGCATGGACCAAACCACCCAAAGCACTTGCAGCCCAGAAAGCCAACCGTATCCTGGGCTGCATCAAAAGGAGCGTGACCAGCAGGTCAAGGGAGGTGATCCTGCCCCTCTACTCTGCTCTCATGAGACCTCACCTGGAGTATTGTGTGCAGTTCTGGTGTCCTCAACATAAGAAGGACATGGAAGTGTTGGAACAAGTCCAGAGGAGGGCCACAAGGATGATCAGAGGACTGGAGCACCTTCTGTTTGAAGAAAGGCTGAGAAAGTTGGGACTGTTCAGCCTGGAGAAGAGAAGGCTGCATGGAGACCTCATAGCAACCTGCCAGTATCTGAAGGGGGCTATAGGGATGGTGGGGAGGGACTATTCATTAGGGACTGTAGCAACAGGACAAGGGGTAATGGGTTCAAACTTAAACAGGGGAAGTTTAGAATGGATATAAGGAAGAAATTCTTTCCTGTTAGGTTGGTAAGATGCTGGAATGGTTTGCCCAGGGAAGTTGTGAATGCTCCATCCCTGGCAGTGTTCAAGGCCAGGTTGGATGAAGCCTTGGGTGGCACGGTTTTAGCTTATAGCAGGGGTGTTGGAACTAGATGATCTTAAGGTCCTTTCCAACCCTAACTATCCTATGATTCTATGATTCCATGAAAAGTAACACTACGTGCTGCTACTGCATCTTATGTAAAAAACGCAACTAGATGTTAATTATTTTCATTTTACTTAAAGGTTACCAAAGGTTCTTCAGACCTAAGTTCTCAGGAGTACTTTGTTAAAATTACCACTTTGGAAAAAGTTCTCAGTGTATTAAAAGAATCATCCTATATATATTAATTAGAAATCATTCTGGATGCCATTTCATAATAATTTAAATAATTATATTCCTTGTTTGCGTATTTCTCTTGATTTTTTTTCTCTTTATTCTTTTCCCTTTTATATTTTCTTTTTCTCTTATATGATAATTTGCAGCATGATGCATGTGGGACAGAAATTGAATTTCCAAAAGATCTGACACATTTCAAAGAGGTAGCTCCATCTAGTGTCATAGTCAAAGACCATTTTAACTTTGCATTTTGCACAAAGCAGAACTAAGCATTTTTCACAGCTCAAATAATTAAGCCTTAAAGTATTGCCTCTTAATAGAAAGATAAAAACTTGAACAAACAGGTGAATGTGCTATCTGAAATGTTATACAAAAGCAACTTTATCAAACATATTTTTGTATGTACATTCTTTTTGTATGAATTGAATTTGCATCATATTATACTTTGTCTGCAATGAATTACTTATAGGATTCTCTGACCCCAGATGCTCTTATTATGAACTGTTGCATCAAATAAACTCCTGGAGCAAAACATTCATCATCAATTCCCTAAGCCATCATATGCTATTTAGTTTAAGAATGTCTCAGTACTCTGAATATGTGTGGAGCAAGAAATCACTGTAATGTGTCTGAAAACGACTCTTCTCAGTAGTAACACAGTCTGCAAAAGAAAATTTGACTTAGGAAAGCTGGGCGATAAAATACTAATATAATTAAGCAATGGCAATCCAAAGATTATTGTTTTGAAGCTGTCACTGGGTTTGATGTGCTTACTTATAAATTAATTAATAGCAGAATAATTTGCTTCTCTCACCCATATAAAAATTAACAGTAGAATAATTTGCTTGCCTCACCCTCAGTTTTGATAGGTCATTTGATAGTGGGTCAAAAGCTTTTATCAGTATAAATAATGATATTTGCCTGGGTATAAGCACAGATACACTAAAAGCAAACCACCCTAAGAGGAACAAACAGAAAAGCTTCAATACATATGCATTCTGCATTATTAGACCTGAGATCTGCAATGAAGTACATAAGGAAGCTGCAAAAAAAAAACTGTATTATTTAGCATACTCATTAATTGTCTGGGGGAAAAGATAAACATCACTTTAATTAGGTATACAAACTATATTAAAATGAATGTGGAGCAGAACTGGAAACAGGAGATGAAGAGGGAACAAGACAAAAATAGCAATATTAAAGCATAAAATATGGGACTAAATAATGAAATGGAATTCAAAATGTCTAGTAAATAATTTAAATGTGGGAATACAATCTGGAAATACCTAACAAACAAAATTATTGTCAGTTTTAGTGGTGGCACTAAAGTCAGATTAGTAGCAGACAAGTTTGCAAAAGAGAAAAGGGTTCTGTGTTAGGTCTCAGCCATACACAAAGTACTCAGTCAGGTATGAGAAACAGACTTACTTCCTTCTACAAAGTTGTGATTAGCTTGGATGTTACACTCAGTTTATAGTATTTCATTTTTATTCTCCCCAATAAGGGCAACATCAGATTTTCTGTGATCTCCAAAAGTCATTGAATAAACACATAAATGACAGCAACCATGTCAAGTGCAAAGTCCTACACCTGGATCAGAGCAATACCAGGCACAGCGACAGGTTGAGCAGAGAAGAGATTCAGAGCAGCCCTACGGAGAAGGACTTGGGGGTATTGGTCGATGAGAAAATGAACATGAGCTGGCAGTGTGCACTCACAGCCTAGAAAGCCAACCGTATCCTGGGCTGCATCAAAAGGAGCATGCCCAGCAGGTCGAAGGAGGTTATCTTCCCCCTCTACTCTGCTCTCGGGAGACCTCACCTGGAGTATTGTGTGCAGTTCTGGTGTCCTCAATATAAAAGGGACATGGAGCTGTTGGAACAAGTCCAGAGGAGGGCCACGAAAATGATCAGGGGACTGGAACACCTCCTGTATGAAGATAGGCTGAGAAAGTTGGGGATGTTCAGCCTGAAGAAGAAAAGGGTGCTTTTTGTTTTGAAAACTAACACTGTTGTCGTTCTTAGATTTCAATCACTGAGATTGCAACTTCTTTGCACAGCTTTGTAAGAATGTCATAAACCAACAATTTTAATTTTCTTTGAACTCAGACCTTATTTTTAAATCATTTCTTCCAGTAATAGTTTAGGCTACATTTATTAAAGTATTTGTAGATAAGACATTGAGTAGCCAGAATTACAAATTCTCACAAAGCTTTGCCTAAAACTTTTCATGTAAAATCTACCAGTGGTATTTTATGCTGGAAAGGGGAAATATCCAGAAAATCTTTCAAGAATAGAAAAACTCTACAGAACTTCCCATTGTCAATATTCAGCTTCTGAAAGTTGTTGGTAGATTAATACAGAATATAATCCTGGTGGATTTTCATAAATAATGACACATATGTACCCACTGGAATCAAGAAAAATCTTTATTTTCAAAATTTTTCCATCAATCAACAGGTTTATATACTGAAATATTAAATATGTACCTCCAGATTACAACAGCATCTTCACAATATTACCTTTATCCCCATATTTGCAATTCTCTCTTTAATGTATAAATTGTGAAATAACACAGCATAAATTTTTCTAATTTTGAAGGCTCACATAGTAGCATTGAAAAAAATAGTACAGTAGAAACAACCTGGAACTGATTTTTGTGAAAGAATGTTGTCTAAATATAAAAAAAAAAAAAAATAAAAAAAATTGATGATGCATATAAGTTCTTCATACACACACATTATAGATGTAAATGTTCATATACACATCACCTTATTGCTCTCTACAACTGCCTGAAGGAGGCTGTAATATTTGTGTTTGTCTCTTCTCCCAAATAACAAATGATAGAACAAGAGGAAATGGCGTCAAGTTGTCCGAGGGGAGGTTTAGATGGATATTAGATAAAAATTCTTTATCAAAAGGGTTGTCAAACATTGAAACATACTGCCCAGGGAAGTGCTGAGTCCTCACCACTGAAGATATTAAAAAGATGTGTAGATGTGGCACTTACTTAGGGACATAGTTTAGTGGTGCACTTGGCAGTGCTGGTTTATGGTTGGACCCAAAGATCTTAAGGGTCTTTTCCAACCTAAATGATTCTATGATGTTGACACGGGAGTCACGGACAACATTGAGATGATCAATGTGATCAAGCGAATGCCAATTCATTAGAGAAAGTGTTAACCTTATATAGAGACTCTTAGCACAGCTACATTGATTTGGTAATTGTTGATTGGGCACCTTAACCCTTAACAATGCTAGGACTGGATAACACTGTTTTGGGAACTCGAGCCCCAGAACTTCCCAGCTCCCCCTCTCCTCCGCCTACCTCTGAGTTCTTGCAGCTGGTGTTTATTTTACTACCTAATCCATGGCCTTCAGTTTATCTCAATTCCGTGACTGTTCTCAGGCAGGCTGCCTTACACCAAGGCCTCTGGATTGCTGACAAAATGTCCACTGTTACATGGCCTATCCACACTATGATTCTATGTCCTAGGTTTTAATTAGGTAAACAGCTATCTATACTTGGAAGTTTATTGGCATATAGACATGAGTTAGATGAACAAAAAATTGAAAACAATTATTTCAAAAGCTGCAGTTAAAGAAGGTTAAAGGAAAAAAACAGTCTGAAATTCAAGAAAGTGTACAGAAAGCATAAACCAGCCAATCAGGAACTTAAAACTGTGTATCTTGATTGCTATTTTTGTAACAGTAGAAGTTCAACCAGTGAAAGTCAATGTATAGTGTTTACATTTCTTCCAGAAATCACATGATTTTAAGTTGAAGATGCCAAGGAATATAGAATCCACCTCTTCCTTTCCTAGCATGTTCAGTGATCACCACATTCACAATACATGTTCATACACACATACATTTCAAAATTTAATTTATCTCCCCTTAGGTTCCAAACAATGGCACTGTGAGGTTTTTCTCATCTAGATTAATGTACTTTTCATATATTCTTCTGATGATCACATTATCCAAAACAATCAGGTCAACTCTACTTTCGCTTTGATAAAATAAATCTATTTAAATACATTGATTCATCTAATTAGTCCCTTACCTCTCTGAGGTTTAGTTTTCTGTTTTATTTTCATCATAGTTTTGATATTACTTTACCATCAAATCACTTTAATGAATCTTAGTATTCCTTTCTCATTTTTCAGGGTTTTAATGAAAATGTAAGAAACTTCTTTCTCATAGTTATGCTCACATTAATTGAAAATAAAAAAGATATTGAAATAGCAGTGGAATCAATGTGTGTTATGTGGAGGTAACTGCTGTTAATGTATTTGGGAAATGAATATTTCCTTTGCATCAGAGTCCTTAGGAATAGCTTTGAAAACATCTGTTATTTCTTTCTGAGAAAATTTACAGCAACTTGTAATAGGTCATGTAGTCCTAAACCAAAATCTAATTGTCCTTGTTTGGGTCATGATCTAGTCAAAATGTTTTTCTGTAGAATGTTCAGAACAGGTCTCTGCCTGTCCACCTTTAAATTACTTACGGATGGTACTGCCACGAGAAAATGAACTTTAATGGGCCATAAAAGGATATTGTGAAAAATTCTGACTTAGTTCACTACAGGAGAGTGAGGGAAACTAGTCTGATGTTTATAAAATTACCTTGTGCAATAGAAATGAAAAAGTGCTACTAAATAATTTGATAGAATTATGAAATTCTGCTTTACGTAGGGCATTTCCTATAGTAAGTGTTCTCACTTTAAAAACTGATCAATTTATATTTGCAAAATTTCTATATAGAAATTCCTTGCTGAGAAAGCAAATTACTTATAAAATACACTAAGGTGATGAATGTTTGGAAAACTTCTTCTAAAAACAAGACTATAATTATATCTTTAAAACTGGGTGGGATATTCAAAAATAGTATATTGAAAAATATCTAATTAAAATGCTTGTGATTTTTATGACATTTACAATGATATTTCAGAAAAAACTTGGCAAAATAATTGTAATTCATTAAAAAGAAAATCATAGAGTTACTGCAAAGTCTTTTTATAAGACTAAGTGCTAGGAAATGAAGAAAGAAATGGCTAAAGCAAACAGAAAAACAAACAAAAACCCCACCCTCAAACCTAGAAAGGGAATTTCAGATCTGATAGTTTTGGTTATGCTATATTAGAAATCAAAGTAGAAAATATGAATTGTCCTCAGACTTTATCAGTTAAAGCTACAACTTTATGAAATTTTTAACCGAGGGCATAACTTCAGACATACGAACATTAGTGCATCCTAACTAAACAAGGATATTAAATCAGTTTGATAATGAATAGAAATATGAAGAATAGGTAATAAATGCACATACTATACCACTGAAAGTGGAAATGTGAAATTTGGATTACATGTCTTATTGACTAAATGATTTCCAGTAGAGGAAGTATTCAGATCCAAAATAAATTTGCTCTGTGACAGACTTCCAACATCTCTAACCATAGACAATGCATAAAACACTGAAAAGTGTATATTTTCAGAAAACTATGCAAAGAAGAAAGATGCCCAGCTGGAGTCCAAGCCAGGCCAAGGCCATGATTCATTGATACCAAATGGCCACCAAGTAGAATTGGTCCAAAACTTCAAAGTTACAGGAATATCAAAGATGTTTTGAGATCTCCATTCTGTTGCATTTCACAGTCTGTGCTTTGAGGATAGGGATCTTGGAAAAACTGTGCTGGTTTTCTTTTTACCCCCTATTTTTCACAAACAAGACAGTGTGGGAAAAAGATGCTGGTGTGAAGTTATCTAATATGTGTACACTAACCACAACCATAGTTTAATTTTCCATTTTATACAAGTAAAGTGATAAGTAAGGAAAATCTCTTGCTTACATATTCTGTTGTTCACAGCTGAACAATTTCAGACAGCATCATTTGTCAAAGGTATAACTATCTATTCCTGTATTTGTTTAGTGTTCACTAATATGTATTTTTGATCTTGATTTAATCATTTGAGAAACAGGTCTAAAATGTGTAAACTGGTTTTTCAATTAACCAATTTTGTCTTTCAGCAGTTGACCTCAATATTTCTGCTTAACAAAAATTTTTTTTAATCTGCAATGGCATATAAGAGGAGGAGAGGGAAGGGAAGAATAATGAGGAGGAAACAAATAAGATAAAACAGTAGAACACATAGTACTTATACTGCTTGATGAAAATTTGTACTGTAGGTTTTACCATATAATGACACTGACCTTTTTCCTAGATACTGATTATAGAAATAGAACAATTCAGATTTATCATAAGAGTGGTTGCACTTTACTAAAAATAAATAACTGTGAACAAAAGTGGAAGTTGTACTCATATCTAGTGATTTTCAAGTAAACTGTCCATTTACCACGTTTAATGAAGCATACAGATTCCAGTCCTTGATCTGTGATTAAACTAAATGGGACAGGAGCTTACAGTAGAGGCCAGAACACTTCTGTGGGGTTTAGGGATTTTTATCAAGAAAAATAAGATGTAGATTTATTCCATAAACTAAAGAGCAAACTGAATCTTGTTTCTAGGATACTGGGTGAATATTCTAACTACAAACATTCTCAGAAAGAGGGAAAACTGCTGTGTTCTTGTACTATTTTTTTTTTTTTTAGCAAAAACTGTTCAGTGAAGCTTAGTCAAATTGAATTTTTTAAGAAGGACTTTTTAAAAGAAGCGTTTTTGAATGACAAGAAGGATATAAATTTTTTACCTCTTCTTTGCTCACTTTGGGGGTCTTTATCTTCAAAATCTCTTCAGTAAACAGAGAGTTTTTTTCCTAACTCTTCATCACAACCTGCTAAATCAGGAAAGTCTAGAGGGCATTATAAAGCTTCAGAGGAATTAAATAGATAAATTGATTTCTGACTATAACAAGTAGAAAATTTAAATTTTATTTGCTTTGAAGGAATAATGGTAAAATCCATGTTTTGAAGCTCTGCAGATCTGAATAACCTACATGATTTCTGTGCCTGATATGAAGCCAATAGAAATATCACCATGTTGAGCCATGGGAGCTGCTGCAGTGCTTCTGACCATGGAGGAGTGAGTGATCCATGTCACAGCTAACCTGAGTAGGTGTATGCTATGCTGTGTGCAGTGTTGCGTATAGAGCTCAACCTCCAGGCCTGTGCTGTGCTGCACAGATCCCTTGGATACAGGCTAAGCTCAGGCAGCTCCATGTAACAGAGGAGACTGCAGACAGCTCCCACTCATTGCTGGCAATTGCACCTCCTTACACAGCCTTTATCTAAGAGTAAGAGGATTGCTTCTGGTTTAAACTGTAGGAATGTTTCTTCCTTGTAAAAAGTTTGAAAAATGGAAAGAGGAGAATGTCTGCTATTATTGGGGTCAGTACTTGGTTTGGAGTGGGTTCTTGCATTAAAATATTTCCTTGATGACAGAAATGTTTTGTTCAATTTGGATATTAATCTACAACATTAATGACTTACACAGATCTATTCATGACAGTGGTACCATAAGAACACTAATTTTGACACAGCAGAACTTTACCATGTTTAGGAGAATATCTTTCAAGTCAAAGTAGCATAAATTTAGATTTTTGCCTTTCTAACATGTTTATTTTGTGTTTATTATTATGCATCACATTTCTAACAAGCCCTTCCCAGTTGGTGAGCACAGGTCAACCATGGCACCTCTCATCTGCTCCTCTATTACTTGCAGAAGGAAGTTGTCTTCCACACAATTGAGGAACCTCCTGGATCACTTCTGCCAGGCCATATTGTCGCTCCAACAGATATCTGGGTGGCTGAAGTCCCCCATGAGAACAAGGGCCTGTGAGCGTGAGGCTGTTTCTATCTGTCTGTAGAGTGCTTCCTCCACAGATTCCTCTTGATCAGGTGGTCTGTAACAGATCGCCACAGTAATGTCTCCCATTGCTGTTCTCCCTTTAACCCTGACCCACAAACTCTGTTGACTGCTCACTTGTCCCCAGAGTTCCATACTCTCCAATCTATCCCTAACATAAATAGCAACTCCTGCCCCCCATCTGCCAGGCCTGTCTTTTCTAAAGAGCCTGTAACCTTCCATTCCAACACTTTCAGCTTATTGACAGTGTCCCACAGCTCAGCCCTTGCTGCAGGAGGACCTCTACCAGTGAGCACCTAGAGCAGCCCAGCCCATTGCCCATCCTCCCTCACCAGACCAGTGCAGGCACTCTACACTCCGAGCTCTTCACTGCAGCTTCCCCTCTCGTCGGCTCTGTCTGGGTGCCTACACTGGCCACCACCGGGGCAGCCACAGCAGAACTCCCAGACTGGGCTCTGGCCATGAGGTGAGTGCTCACCATCCCGCTCACTTGCCTGCTCATACTGAGTCAACCTGCCCTGTTCACCGCGATCCTGTTCGCCGCGTTCCCTGGGACAGGTTTTTACCCAGTCAGGGCTAGTGCCACTCCTCTTGGCTCCACCCTCTGTGAGTCCCTGCTCCCATCAGCTGTGCTGCTGGCTCCTGGGCAAGTCCTGTCGAGGACTTGGGGCTCCCTCGGTGGCTCTCCCCGCTCTGAGTTGAGGCTCCTGAACACTGAGCTGCCCCCTGCTCAGATGCTGAAAGCATCCTCTCTCAAGATACTTACCTCAGCAATTCATCTGGCTTATGACTCAATTATGCAGTTAGTACACAACATTTTTAGAAGTGACAGAGTTTTTTGGAGCTTGTTTTTTTTTTCACGTGCTTTTTTCAGTTTTGACCTCCCTGAATTTGTGGTAAAGCTATCACCACTGAACACCCCTGAAGCACATTTGCCCAATATATATTGGTGTTATAATAGCACTAACTTCTGCCCTCTGTAATTATACCTTGAAAAGCGCTGCTTCAATACAATGTACAGAAACACAGGCAAATAAGAATATGACAAACAGCCAACTCAAGACACACTTTTTTTCAGGCATCCATGTGGTATGTTTTTTCTGTTTTTCTCTTTACATGGTAAGAGGTGTACCAAGGTGACGCATATATGACCAAGGCTTTTAGGAAGTTGGGTTTTTTTTTTTTTATTCCATACAAAACTGCAGGTATATAGCTATTTAGTTTTCAGTATTTGTGAGACAACTTTCACCCTGCATCTTCTGATGAGCCAGCTAAGAGTTTGTATATGAAGGTCACAGACATCAAGGCTAATTCAAGCTTAATGGCCTATCTAACTCAGCATCATCTGTAGCAGCGACTCTCCAGGAAAAGTGCAGTATTTTCCCTCTTCAAACTGCCTCTTCTTAATTTTTACTGGTGTTCTTCAATCTAAAGTCCAGCTTTAGGGTCAACAGCTTTAGGAAATACCATGGATATTCCTATGAGTTGTGGCTGCATCTCTCCACTATTCTAAGGCTGATGCCCCTACTTTTCCTCAAGCAGAACACAAATGGTAACTCATATTGAAAGAAATAGATTTCTTTCCATTGGTTAGAGTCAGGAAGGAAGCTCAAACAGAAAGAAATGGCCATCACAACTAGTTCACCACTCTGCTCACTTCAGGACTCCAAGAATAGTAGGAAGGATTGAGAAGATACTTATCTAGAGGTTGTATGTATTTTGTTTTTTATAAGATTTATTTTGGAATATGTCATGACCTGAAGCTCCCTTGCAGATATACTGAAGTTTTTGATTTTTCCAGAAGTATACATCAACTTCAAAAAGATTTATGCCTCCCATATTTCAACTAGAAAGAGTGAGTTCTCAGATTTCCTCCTACCAATTGCAAAAAGGGACAAATAAGATTACTCAAAACCTAGAAAGTGGTTCAGTGGTGACATTTTCCTATTGTTTAGTTATGTCTCTCTGATTTTCTCTGTAAAATTCAGAAACATCCCTTACTACTCACACTAAACTAGGTAGATTATTATTATGTTGAATATATGTATGGAAGAAATGCAACAGAAAATCTTCTATTTTTTGTAGGCACTCTATAGTTGCCAATAGAAATCATCTTATATTTTGAATCAAGGGTTGTGTGGGAATGGACATCAGTGATTATGACACGTTCACATTTTTCACTCCAGAATTTCAGTTTTATTCTTTAGGACTCCAGTGAAATTCTAAGAAGCTGAGCAGAACTGTGAAATAAAGACAAAATGCTTAATTATTTGATTGGGATTTTTTTCATTCCTTTAAATGAAAGTCCGTTCTCTTTAACTGAGTCCCTCAGCTAAACCTTGCAGACTTTCCAAGATTATTGGAGTGCTTTGGAATATAGAGCAAAAAATCTTTTAACTAAAATCACCTATAAGGAATATCTCTAAACTGTGCCTCCTGAAATGTTCTTTGATTACTGAGAGTTGGTGGCATGAAAGAGATACGAGGGTTTTTTTGTTGGAAGCAATAGCATGTAATGTCTTCAACAGGAAGCTGTTTGTTTCTCACTAAGCCTATTCCCATTCTCATGTGACAGGTAAAGAAATTACTACCTAACACATTTCTAATTTTCATATAAAAACTTCTGGTCTGAAGATAAGTGCTACATTGTCTACCTATGACAAAAAATGGAAAACATGTTGGTACTAATAACTGTACCAGCCACCAGAAATGTAAGCTGATTGCTGATAAACAGAAGACTTAATGAAATGCTCTTATCTGAATTGCTGTAGTATTGCAGAAATGTGAAATAAAGTGGGTTTCTAAATGGTGCCTCTTTTAGGTACATTTTCTGAGGTTTTTGTAACCCCTAACAAATGAGCATTAGAGATCTTTGTTACTAGGGAGTTTTTATCATTCATAAAGATGATTTTCTCAGGTTAAGGTCTTTTGTTTACTTAGAAAATTTCACTTCTCTAACTTCAGTACAGATTATATGAATCCTACAGCTCCAGAATTCTGCTCTGTATGTGAAAGTATGCAAGGTGTGAGGGCTTTTTTTCTTATTTCTTCACACAAATCCAGAATAAAAAGGGATGATGTAAGTTTGCTTTGGATAAAGCCCACAGGTAAGAGAGAACAGAAATAGGTTCTGATTTCTCAATTTCATATTCCTCGGGCAGTTGCTGTAGATGGGCAATTGCTGTAGGTAAAGAACCAAAATGGAAGCTTAGTAAAATTTTAGCCACAGGTGAAACTTTAAAAGTATATTTTGTGTCTATTTCCTACTCATTTGCTGAAAAAAGAAAAAAGTTATTCAAATAAGGGCCAAAAGATATGAAGAAATAAGTCCCAATGTAAAGATGAAAATAAACCAGTCACTTTTAACCTTACTTAACTTGAGAACTGGGAATTTTGCCTTAGGCATTCCAGTGTAGATATCTAGGTGTTTAAGATGAACCAAGTGCTTCATTGTCATCAGCTGAGATTTCTCCCAGTTACATCTTCATTAGGAACTAAACCACATATGCAGCTGAATTCAGCTCTGGTATTTGCGATTGAGAAAATTCTCATTTTATTCACTGTAGTAGTATTTCATGGAACTATGTTATATGGAAACAGTATTTTTTTATTTTAGAATCATCTTATAGACTTATTCAGATACTAAATCATTGTGTGCTCCAAATTCTAGTTTAAAGAGTAATAAAATTTCAAGATGTACAATTCTTTTTCTAGAAAATTAATAACAGACTTTGTGGACAAACTGAGGTTATTTTTCTTTTAGAACTGAGTCCAAGGATTAAGATTAAAGAATAAAACAAAAGCCTATATTCAGGCTACAAGCATAAAAGGACAAACGGCTTCCTTACATGCATTGATTCAAGAGGCATTTTATATAGCACAAATTCTTTTCAATGAAAAAGATGTAAAAGTGATCATTTGTTTGCTGGTGTTATGACTTCATGTATCCTAATTATGCAGTAAACATTAGTCACTCACAGAATGCTACTTCTATCAAAAAGCTGGGAGTTCTTTTATGCACTGTATACACTTTGTAGGCTCACTATCCAGACATACTTAGGGGTTTGAAATCATCAAGCCAATTTCATGCAATCTTGGAGACTTTTTCTATCAATTTATTCTTTCTTTAAAAGCAAAAGTGCTCAGTTAAATTCATTTCATCTGCATGCTGGATGTATCTTATGAAAATTCAATCAACCAGCATTACATACTAGCAGAATACAGAACAAAGCTTTTATATGTTACTGCAAGAAAAGAAGAAAGGCATCGCAAAAATAAATAAATAAATAATAAAATAAAAAGATTATTTACTATAGAAGGGCTATCTTACTGAATTCAGAAATGGTCTAAGTCTAAGACATTATGATTATTTATCTTCTGCAGGAAATCCAAATTAGTAGTGGACATATTTCAGTGTTTGTGGCTGTGTAGTCTGTTTAGATATCAGCTGCTTATCTGTCTGTAGTATATATTCCCTATAAAAGAAAAAAAAATATAACTGATCCTAAAGTAACCCTCTGTCATATACATCATAACAAAAACATATTTTGTTTTCTGACAGTTTCCAGTTCTTTAAATTTATTGTATGGCAGGGATTGCTGTAAAATGAATTTGCCCATTTTTACATTACCAAGGGAAAGACTTTGATATAATGAAAATCATAGCTATAAGTTTTAAAGGGCTGTCATTTTTCCCTAACCTTACTTATCATGGCAGGTGCACCAATCCTGGCATAGACTGAAAAGAAATTCTGACTGCTAAGACCCTCAGCCAAATTCTAACTTGACCATATTTGGCCACAGATCAGATTTGACTAGGGTAAAAATGGAGCTCCATCAGAGGGCCAGTTGAGTGAGTCATCCTCAGAGCAGCAGGCCTGCAGTGAGGGACTCTCCCTCCAAGTCAGCAGATCTCCCAAAGAAACTCTTTCAGATTAGAGCCCTCACCTTATCAAGTGACTGTGCATTCTAGGATATCCTCCCAAAGACTGAGAATTTCCGTCATTTGTGTAGTAGTAATTCCATTTGACATGTCAAACTTGTAATCAACTATTGTAGATGAAGCCTTGATCGGTTTATAAAAATAAATTTCATTTGAGTATATTATTTGTCTAAATTTGTAAGTCTCTGTGACACTCATCCATCTGTACCTTACAATGGGACGGAGCTCATTCTTGTATGGCGTAACACTCTTAAGCAAGATGATGTTAATGTCTCTGCGACTTCTGCTCTCTTCAAGTCACAGCAATGCCTTCATTATTGCTCTTAAGTTCACATATGGAACAGAAGTCCTCAGAGTTGCTTTGTGTTCTCCATCACTGAGGACAAACCACAAAGTATAATTTAACTCTTATAAAGAGATCACTTATTATGGTCACTTCTGATGTATTTTCCAGTAATGTGCAAGACACTGTTTGGCTATCCACCCATGCTAACAGAATAAATAGAAACTTTGCAAATCATTCTACAGTAAGTCCCCATGGGGTTCCTGAGAGTACCCATAGGCTCAGCTCCCTGGACTGACCCCATCACCTCATGGTGCTGGTCCAGGAGGACTATTGACACTCAGAGCTGGGCTTGCCAGAGCTCTGTCGCAGGTGTAACTGATTTCAGTCCTGTCATCTGCTGATCCCAAATTCCATTCAGCTTTTCTGAACTGACCTTGAATGCTTTGAGGTTACCTTGCTTTTGCCTGATGAAACTGGCCTGTTGATGTGACCCATTTTCTCCACTGCTTTGCTCTGCTTTGCATCCTGGTCAGGAGGATTACAGTCCAGCCATGCTGGGGCCACCCTTAACTCAAGAGCTCTGCTTCTCTTTGGAGTGGTATGAGTCTTGCAACTTCTGACAGTCTTCAGATGTGTGTCCGTATCTTGATAATATATATACGTATATGTTCATAATCACAGAAATAATCTTGAAATAAACAGAAAAATACACCTATTTTATGTGCAGAAATAGGGAAAGCACTGAGTGAATAAATTGAAAATATCTCTCCTTGCTTCACTTACTGAAGGCCCCAGCTTCAGTGTCTTCATACCTCCATACTAACAATACTTTTTGAAACTTTCAGTGTAAGAACACAATTAGTGAGTCTGACTTTTGAAGAAGAAATGGTACGGAGACTATTAACAGACTTCAGACATGGTAGGCTGTTGTAAATTTGTAAGGTGACAGTGATGTTTTTACTGTTGCTCTTGCCTGGATTCTTACTACTGTCTTAGAGATCTCTTGCCCTCCTCTTTAAAAAAAAAAAAAAAATAAAAAAAATTGTGTACCAGTACTATGTCCTGAAGCCAACCATTTTCCCACTTGGGGTTTCCTTTGGTCTTGCTTGTATAACTTATTTGACAGGTTTTCATGTGTCACCCAGAGTTCTGCCAAATGTGGTGTTTGGTGTATCCTGCTTGCCGCTCACTTCATTTTTAGCAGAGTTTAAGTTATTTGCAAGTTACAGTGCTGGAAAAGGAAACAGCTGAGGCATTGTATAGTCAGCCAGGAAGAGTGGATAGTGGAGTCACTTAACTGTCTTCTCATTTTCCATACTTGGTTTTGCGATATACAGTGCAGAAGTTAAGTAAGAATTAAATTACATCTGCAGAAACAGCAACAAAAAGTTCATTTATGATATTAAATACATAATTACTATATTTTCTTGGAATGCCCTATCTGACATATCATTAGGTAAATTACGTGATAGAAGCACTCTGTTTTAAATAAGGTTACCATTTTAAGACTGGTAGAAGAGCGGAAACCCAACATCTTTTCATTCAGATATTGTACCCAGACCACATGGTTCCACTTTACTCTCTTCATTTTGCTTTTTGTTGGCTTTTTTTTCTTTTTTTTTTTTTTTTTGGGGTGGTGTGT